>JAJOOS010006938.1:0-20166 GCA_029582725.1 Solanum chiquidenum
TGTGTTTGTGTTTGTATAAAGCGAGAGAAAATTGTATATGTACATATATTTTCGTTCCCCTCTCCCAGATCTCGCTCGCCACTCTCCCAGATCTCGCTCTCTCACTCGCCTCTCTCACTTTATACAAAAACGCAAATGTATAAAATACGTGAAAATTGTATATATACATATATTATCGTTCCCCTCTCTCCCCTCTCCCAGATCTCGCTCGCTCACTCGCCTCTCTCACTTTATTCAATTGATCTTTTTGTATATGTATACCAAAACAGATTATACAATTGCTTTCTTTTGTATGTGTATAGCGAAATATACATATTTATGTTTGCTATGGAGCGCAATTATGCAAACTTTGCTATAGCATACAAATATGAATTTTGTGTTTGCTATATGTGAAAGATGCTCTACTATCAATGAATCGATACACAAATTTGGGCGGAGTCAGATAGGACTAAGGAGATTCTTTTGAATTTTTTTCAGCAGAAAATTATACGAGTAATCCTCATTCGAGTATAGCATGATGAACGAGAAAGAGAAGAAAGATTACTATCTAAGAAAAAAGCTGACGGACTACGAATAACCCTCGTATAAAATTTATCAATGACTAAGTAATCAAACATGTTAGTAATCAAAATGATTTGTGGTGAGATGATTGAGATCCCCCTTTAATCAAACATTTCAAATTCAATCCCGTGAATGAAAAAAATTCATTTTGGAGCATCACCTCCAAAATGTGCCCAGCCACGCTCAAATCCAAATTTACTTAGGCCCAACACTGATACTAAACATCAAATGAGAAACAAAAAACAAAAAAATACGACCCTCAAAATAGAGTGTGCTATACATGAATCCGACTAAATATCGAACACCAGATAAGAAACCTCCTGGTAAACTAATTTTTTTTTAAAAAAAAGTCCCTGAAATAACCACCCCTATCCGTTAAAAGTTTTCAAACACTTTTTGCTTGGGCAGTGAACACAATCCTTTGAGTTCTCCCTTATCAACAATGGCGTCTCTACTCTCCATCTCCTCCGCAGCGCCTGCAAGAACAAATTCAATTGTTACCCACTTTTCTTCATCATTCAAGGTACAATTATCCTCTTTCTTTTAGCAATTTCAGTCAAATTATACAATTCTCATTTATCCCCATTTTTTTCAGGGTAGTGTAAGTAATTTGAAGTCAAGTTCGAAGCTTTTGCCTTTAATAAAGGTCTGCAACCAGAAATCTAAGTCAATAACAAGAACCCCATTTGTTGTTTTCAACCAAACTGCAAGTTTTGGTGCTGCTTCAGCTGATTCTGCAACTGGGAGTGTTCGTTTTCGGCTAAATAACTTGGGTCCTCAACCTGGGGCTACCAAGAATAGGAAGAGGAAGGGTAGAGGGCATTCAGCTGGACAAGGGGGTAGTTGTGGTTTTGGGATGAGAGGTCAAAAATCAAGGTCTGGACCTGGAGTTAGAAAGGGGTTTGAAGGGGGTCAAATGCCCCTTTATAGGAGACTTCCTAAGTTGAGAGGAATTGCTGGAGGTAATTTGTTATCATTGCTTCAACATTATTATGTAATCATAGGGGTCGTTTGGTACAAGGGATAAGAGATAATAATCTTGGGATAAAATGTTACATTGTGTTTGGTTAGGGGTATTAGTTAGTCCCTGAATTATCTATCTTGTCATTTATACGATAATGATGGGATAAGTTATCTCATATATATGGTGGGATAACTAATTCCGCGAGATATCCTAATCCATGGGATAACTTTGTCTATCTTATCCCAAGTACCAAATGACCCCTTAGTTTGTGTTGGATTTTGTTTTTCCTTGTTTTGTTGTTTGTTTCTGTATCAATCTGCAGTGTTATAGTTTAGCATTTAAAAGTCTATGGGTAAGTGCATTTAGTTTGTTATAGAATTTATAGCTTTAGCTTGACTATGTGTTTTTTTATAATTGTGTGTTCGGACCACCTTGCATGTAGCAGTGTTGTCAAAGGTGTGCATAAGCGAGGCTCAAAATTTGTTGAGCGCTTTGCCCTTCTTAATGCGCGCTTCAGGGTCGTCATCAAGTTTCTAAGGCATACTTTTCCTTGCCAATGAGCCTCTTCAGGCATCACTAAAGAATTGATATTTCACTTAATAGTAAAAAAATCAATTTCTTTGTTCATATATTTGTCGTTCATGCTTATAGTTATTAGTCTTAGACTAAACATATGTATTTGTATTTTTTCTCCTTTTGTGCCTTTTTTCATCAAAGCTCATGCTTTATTTACCTTTTGCGCTTAGTCAGAATGGTCCTCAAAGCTTTTTTGAGTTTTTTGCTTTGATAACACTAACATGCTACCTCCTGCCAGCACTTGTGTTGGATATTCCTTTGCTACTTCGTTCCTCAACTAATGGAAAAAAATTATTCTTTTACCCTGCCTGGCGCCATCCATCTCCAAATAGTAAATGTGTTGCTGAGCGGATAACTCTATCCACAAAGGCTTGGATATATGAATTGAACATGAGACCTCATGGTTCTCAACTCACTTCATTAACAACTACGCTACTCGCTTGGGTACATTATGTGTTTCTTTCTTTACAAGCATTTTTTTTTTCTTCTGGTTATGGGTCATTGTAAAGTCAAATTTTCATAGGATAGTAAAAAGTCTTATCTGCATCTGGTGGAGATATACATATGCATAGTTAGACTATACTGATGATTAGTCAAAAGAAACTTATTACAAATGATCAACATATTGCACTAAGAAACAAAGGTATGCACAGTTAGACAACATCAAGCCAAATATCTTGAAATCTGTATTTTCTCATTGCAATATTCTGAAGTCCTCATCCTTTTTGTTTTCCACAATAATCTGAAGACTGTTACCCTTTATTTAAACTCGAAGGGAAGCCTTAGTAGATATGAGAGAAATGCAGTCAAGCACCCACCAGCTGAAACTTCTGTCAAGAAGTTTCTTACTGCAAAATGAATAGCATTCTAGGAACTCTCACTCGAACAAATGCTTCTTATGCCATCATAAACTGAATCAGCAGATATAAAGTCCGTCCTTTCCTAACCCTTCCCCTAGCAGGAAAACTTATCTTAAAAAAAGAAGGATTGGAAAGTCCAGGAGGTAAGAAGGCTCTTGAATCGAAGGGCTATTCTTTCTTTGATTTGAAAAAAAATTCAGAGCCTTGACTCTCTGGCCTCAGTGTGGCTCTTGAGTGGTCTTCACTTTCCCTTGGCCATAAGGTTGGACTATGTATTTTCATCAATATGTCAAGTTGTTGGTATTACTAAGACGATTCATAACTGTCCTTTATTTTCGGCATAACTTGTATCCATTCGCATTATGTAATGCTGAATCTCGAGTTGTGTGACAAAAGATAAGTTCTTACTTTTCTTATGTCTTATCTCATCTTTTATTCCGTTTCATAATGTGTTTTATTGATTTAGTTAAGGATTTCCCTCAAGTCAGGCTAATCTGTCAAAAGCAATTGTCAACTACATGTTTACCACCTTTGCCACCCGTTTCTCGTATTCTCAAGATTGCTGGCTAGCAATTTCATTAGACCAGTTAATGCAAGAACTATAAATAAAGGACCAAATTGATTAGCAGAAGTTTCTGAAGGGACAAACTTGTAAGATGAAGTTCATTTTGACTCTCGTGGTACTTTTGTTAAAAGAGTAAGGTAACCTATCTGATCAACCAATTCTACCCCTTCACAAAAAAAAGGGGGGGTGGGGGGATTTGTCTGATATGTCTCATATATGATTGATTGCATCACAAGGTAGCTTAACTCAAGGTTCTAGAGCTGTAACATTTAGTTTCCTTATTAGTCAGTTTCTCATCAATCATTGCTATCACTTTTTTAACCTAAGAAATGTGAACTGTTACTTGCCATTTTCTGTAATGGTGGTTTCTGTATAGGACTTCTAGTACCGACAAGCTATGTAGATTTGTCGAATGAGCTAGATGCTGCATAGTTTGGGTTGTTTATTTCTTTCTGATGTTTTTCCACTCAGGAATGTTATATCTTTGTTGCCCTTTGAAACTATTTTTTGCACCTTTGGTGCTAAAGATTTTGATAAAACTATGAACTTGTAAGTTTTTCAAAATATCTAACGAAAAGAAAAACGTTCTTTCTCTACTGCTGCTGGTGCTACAATGGCATAGAGTTCTCCCTGTTTCACACTTCAGTTTATCAAATATAAAGTTCATTAATGTAAGCTCTTTAGTCTACTCCATGTAGATTGTCAGATTAATGGAGTAGAGTGTTTTATTGTTATATATGCATATGCTATGCTGAAATCAAGCTAATCTGAGCAAATCAATAATGTAAAGGCATGCATGCTGGACTTCCCAAATATGTACCTGTGAACTTGAAGGACATAGAAGAGGCGGGATTTCAAGAAGGGGAAGAGGTGTCACTTGAGTCCCTCAAGCAAAAGGGTTTAATAAATCCTTCAGGAAGAGAAAGGAGACTTCCACTAAAGGTACAATTACATTTATCTTTATTGCATGTTGGTTCCTCAAAGAATCATCGTCAGTTAATCAGTGAATACTTATTTTCTTACTCAATCACTTGATCAACTAAGTGAACTAATCTGGAAAGTTAGAATTACATGAGACATCATGACTATTTGCACTCGATGAAGTTGCATTTTCCCGGGAAAAAAAGGAGGACGAAGAAAACACAAAGCTGCTATTCTGAGATGAGTTTCTTGTTAGCATAAAGAATAATGTTAGCATTAGGTCCTGGCTAATATCTTAACGCGGAATTGATCGATTAAGTTAATTGGGATATGACGCTTTATGCTTGATATGGTGTTTGAGAATGTTATAGTCAGCCTATGAGACTGACCCTGTGCATTCTGTTTTGGTTGTGTCTTCACTCTTCACCTTAGTGCTATTAACTAAAAGTAGGAAAAGGAATACTTTATAAGCCAAAGTATCTTCAATTTACCATTGTTTTGTTCATCTCACTTAATTGGGTACATCAAGGTTGTTAAAAATTGTATATAGTCTCTTTTCATAAGTACGTTTGTAACTAAACAATAAAGATGATGTTCATTTATCTAGGTCATATGTAGCTTGAATTCAAGAACTATCTACCTACTGATGTCACTGCTTACAAATGCCAGGAAAAAATAATTTGCTCTTTAAATGTATGAAATATTACACCTTTTCAAATAGAAAACAAAAACAAGAAATTATTCCATTTATTTTGATATGACACTGTTAAAAAGGAAGGAATTATTACAGTATGGAGCAGCATATTCCTAGAGTTATGGGTTAATATAAATAGATAAATGTGTTGTGCTTTCTTTGCGTAAAATAACTATAAAAGAACAAAGAATATATGTTATAAGTCCTGCTCTCTTGGTGTGATTCTGTGCACGAATTATTTTCTAGTTTTCTCAACTCATAATAAATATCCGTTGAACAATATGGTATAGTTGAAATTCCTCTCATTGGTTCTCCATACCTAGATGGTGTCTTCCCCCGTTGGTTTGCCTAGCTGAAGAGAAAATGGGGTATTGATGCTTTCCATAATAGTCTATTTATTTATTTGACTTGTCATTCCACCAAGAATAAATTCTTAGACTTAGTCATATGCTTCTTTTTCCTTTTTAATTACAAATAAAGTCATAAAATTCGTCATATTGAAAACAATTACTAAATCACCCCGTTGCCCAGATTTTGGAAGATAGTATTGTATAACTTTATTTGACTGCCCCAGTAGGTTCTTGCTGTTTGCTGAATTGGCTTTTCTTCTCAAGCGAAATCCATCCCTTGGTATTTTTTTTGTTTTTCTTTTTACTGTGGTATCCGCGCCAACTTGGCGCACCTCAACTAATTGCGCTGGATACCTGCTCTTGACAGATGGGAAGAAATTGCATCGTTTTTAGAAACCGTTGGTGTGAGTAATAAACCATTAAAGTAGAAATGCCTGCCAACTAATTTAGTTCCAAGTACCAACTCATCGGCATGTACTTCATTCTGTCTCCTGATTCTATGATGTGGAATATGGTTGTAGAAATTGTCTGGATATATCATTCAAGGCATTGTGAGCGAACATTTTTTAGTTCGTGCAGCTTCTATGTCCTGGAATTTTGATTAATGTCCAAGTGACCAACCATGCATGAATCCGAAAATCCTCTTATCAAGTTCAACTCCCCGAAAGTAGATTAAATAACAAACTATGATGATTCGTAGGCTGTATAACGTAGTTTCTTCTATAGCCTATCTGTATTAACTTTTATAATATCTCCGTTTCCAGATCTTAGGCGATGGTGAGCTAAGCGTGAAGCTCAACTTCAAGGCTCGCGCCTTTTCATCGTCAGCAAAGGAGAAACTAGAGGCTGTTGGTTGTTCATTGACTGTTCTACCAGGCAGAAAGAAATGGGTAAAACCATCAGTTGCCAAGAACCTTGCTAGAGCTGACGAATATTTTGCAAAGAAAAGAGCAGCTGCAGCTGCAGCTGAATCAGCTGACTCCTCTTCTGCTTAAGTCAAAAACTTATGTTAGCCACACAATTTTTTTTGTTTGATGTTGTCACTTTAAGAAAAGGATGTAAAGCAACATTCAAAAAGTTTTGGATTCTTTTCTCTTTTTAAGTCTTCCTTATTTTTCTTTTATTCTGGTATCAGACTGATAATTTGTTTTATTCAAGCATCCCATTAGAGCGTGCTCTCGTGGTCAATGAAGTGATTGTAAACTTTTGGATATATACCAAGATTCAAATGCCAGTAGAAACAAAAAAGAGAAATTAACATAATTAGTCGTCCACCCAAAAGAAATAGGGAGTAAATTTGTGTGGGTTGAACAGTGAAATATGTAACTTCCCTGACAAACAAAGTTAGTTAATTTCTTCCTGTCTGCTTATGGTTTGGCGGGTAGAGTTACACGATACTTATGCTAGTGAGGGGTAACAGGTATTCGATGAAACAATCGAGATGTATCCAAACTGCCTTGGATATCACTTGGCAACTTTAAAAATATCGACTCTAGCTGGTCAATGTATAATTCCAACAACAAACTCAATTTAGTCCCACTAGTTGGGGTTTTGGGAGGCCAATAGTGTGTACGTAGATCTTATATCTACCTTGTGATGGTAGGGAGGGTTGTTTCCAATAGACTCTCGATTCAAGGAGAGATGAAAAAGAAATAATAACAACAATAAGATAATATGATAAACGAAGCGAAACAAACAATCAGATAGTACTAGAGATCTAAAAATAAGCAAATGTAAAAAGGTTAGCTTCTAATTCCACATTTGTAAATAGAAATGGCCAGGCCTACGCCTGACAAGTCAAACATCTTACTTTTCACGCTGAAAGATTTATTCGAGAAGGTTATAGTCTAAGATCTCGATATTCAATAAAAAATGCTAGTTGAATTCTCTCCATTTGCTTATGTCTTGACGAGCAGAATTACACGATATACTAGTGTAAGGTAAATGGTATCTAATAAAACAATCGAGATACATTCAAACGGGACTAGAAACCATCATAAATGAATTATAATAATTTTGTTATATTCAATGTAGGCATGGTCCAGATGGTAGGTACTGGTGAAAATGCAACTTTTCAAACTGAGAATATATTAATTTAATTTAATAGTACTCAAAATAGAAGTAGTTTGCTGACTGTTGCTATCACAACTTTAGTTTTCATATTGTTTTAAATATATTATCTTTGCTTAGATGCAATGCACATGCCTTAATTTTTAGAATTTACTTTAAATTACCAATTGACAGAACACCTTGGATTTGGAAACTAATTGTTCTTAATTGAGAAAAGGACAAATAAATTTTCATTTCTTCTTTTATCTTTCTAATTATCAATATGTTTTCTTTTATTTAGACCAAATACCATTTAGAGAAAAGGTTAATTTATTTATTTTTTTCGAAGTGAAAAAGTTAATTAGTTCATGCATCTGGAGGAAATAACAGAACCCAAAAAAAACACAACTCAAGGTAGGGTCAATTGAAAAACTATTGATGCATAATTTACTACTCTATGCCCTGATTTATGTTACACTATTTGATCGAACGTGAAATTTGAGAAATAAGAAAAGATTTTGTTCTATTTATCAAATTGTTCTTATTAAAGTCACTTTAGTACTTATACTTTTAGTTAACTTTTCTTTACGATAAGTATTAAGTAGAACGTAATAAGAATAAAATAAAGACGGTGTCATTAAATAGTTATCAAAATTTAAAAAAATGACAGTTTCTGGGGACAAATTAAAAAGGAAACAGTGTCGCCTAATTAAAATGAAGAGAGTACTATTTTTCAACCTCACCTTAGAAAAACATTCCTATGACCCAATCAAGATTTCCAAAAAGTCTTTCTAAATTGAAAGAGTAAGAAACAAAACTACAAGTTTTCTTTTTCCTTTTTGTGGATAGACCGTCTTTTTGAGATTCTTCTAATTCATCTTTTTCGATAAAAGTATGGTCCTAGTTTTTTTTTTGGGCGTTTAAGAAACGCTTAAAATCTTGTTATCTTTTTTACCTGAAATTATTGTCGCACTTGCTTCAAATGTCACCAAGTAAATAATAATTTTATATGAGATAAATCTTTGATTTTAACAATATATCGTAAAATGTTAACGATATAAAAATGACTAAAGCTTTTAGCCTATGAATAGTGAAGAAAGGCTTTTTTTAGGGAGATTTTATATGACCTTTAAGAGGTAATAAATTGTTTTTAAAGCAACAAAATTATATTACATCATGTCATTTGATTACCCTCAAGGGTAAACAAAGATAATGTCTTTTAGTTACAATTATTGTGTTTTTCTCTTTGCCCTACACCACAAGAAAGTTTGTTAGGACATTATAGGCATGCCCACCCAAGATTTTCAAGGGACATAATTTTGTAGTGGCCAAACTTTGATAGTCATATCTAACTTATAATTAAAAATATAGGAATTGAAAATTGCACAATATTTAATAGACTTTTTTTAAACCCTACAAGAAGAGAGGAAATGGGGCCAAACTTATTGTTTGCATTGTTAAGTAAATTAAGCATGACTCAAAGGCAATAGCATGTGATTTAATATTACTATGATAAGTCCTTTTCTTCACCTAATGAAAACATCAAAGGGACAAGCAATATGTCTCCTGTTATTATCAAATTCACTTTATTTAATCATTGGAATTTTCTTTTTGTCATGAAAATAAAAATAACTATGGTATTCAAATGAGCATGTGGGTGGGCATCTGAACTAATTTCATGGAATATATGTTATCACTTATCAACGATATCATATAATTTTTGTATATGTTGAAATTTGAATATGAAACATCACGATTCTCAACATACTTTAGTCTTTATTTACTTGAGACTTTTCTTATTCTTTTTTCACTTTATAAGATGTTGTTTCAATATATACGCACAAATATTAACATTATAATTTTAAGTTAGATGTTATATTTATTTGGAAGTGAATGCTAATGTTTAACTGGTTAGTTGAGTAGCTAATAGAAAATTTGTTACATCCAAGCTAAGCTAAGCTAAAAAATAAATAGATAAATAAATTTAAATTCTTAATAGATTGATATCTTGTATTATTATTATTATTTGTTGACAAGAGAATTCTCAATCGCTAATAAATCATTCTCTAATATATAATAGTCTACTAATTACACAAAACATGTAATTACACTAAGCAAATTTTGTACGATAAACTCAATCAACAAGACAGGTACATGATTTCAAACATGAGATTCTCATTTAAGCGATCACCTGCTCAACCAACTCAATCATTTTAATGCACTTATTTTTCAAAGATGTTGTCTTCTTTAGTCAAGCTTAAGAATAAACTTAGATTTTAATTTAATCATATTTATTCAAGCTTAAGATCATAAACTTAGATTTGTATTTAATCATAATTTTGTTGGGGTTAAGTGACATAGTAGGACAAAGTTTTCTTGTGTTTCTTTTTTTCTGGTTGGCATTAAGTATAACATGGTTTATCATTGAAAATAACGATGATAATGACTTAACATTTAAAAATAAATTCGTGGAAAGAAATCACTAAATTAAAATTTAAACGTCTTGCCAATTTCTTTCTACTTTAGATTGATGGTTCAAAAACAAACCGTCCACGTTAATTAAGATTAGATAAGGAAGAAAATTCAAACGTAATATGAATAAGAACTGAATTCTAATTAACTTTCTCAATAATAATTCACGTTTGTTTATCCACGAGCTTAATTAAGAGGATCGTTATCCCTGAATGGAGTCCTATCTGACACAGATTCAACTTAGTTGGACTCAAATACAGATACGGAATTTCGGATGAAAAATTAAAAAATTATTATAAATATAAATTCTAGAAAATAGTAACATGCTAATTTTAAGTTACGAGTTCCTTCATTCATAAAAAAAAAAGTCTCGATTTCAAGCGATTCTCTTTATTAGAGATGAGATAGCCATGTCGAAGAAATAAGAATAGGCGAAGCGTTATGTGTCCAATGCACTACGAACAAAAAACGAAATAGAAGGGACCTAACCAGTCCTTCCTTGCTCCCGTTGAGGGATTAAATTAAATATGAAATTTTTCGACACGAATAATCAAAATAGTGGCAGATCCTATGGACCACTCACACTCCACAAGAACCCAAAAAAAATAGTGCTGGAAAATGCAATTTGCTAAGAATGATGACTAGGTATTTTATCTATTCTTATTGTTATTTGTTGCCATCTGTAATAAGTACATTTTTTTCAATAATAAAAGGCAAGAGAACATGTTCTTTAAGCTTTTTGGAGGGCTCCCCACAAATCTCATTTTGATTTCCTTCAAAAATACTTCATTATAGGGTCCCATTATTTCTCATTAAACTCACTATGTTGCCTCTTCTAAGCTAATTTATATTCTAAGGTATTTATACATAATTAGACCAAGTTGTTTTATCTTTAACTTTATGTAAATAGGGGACATTTTTGTTTAATCATCTGGTATCAAAATTCATTAAAGAGGAAAATGCAGCTTATTGGATATCTAAACGAAGTTTTATCTTATAAATAGCTGAAAAGCAAATGGAAGTTACATATAAAATGTAATGATACTTTTAATGATGTGATTATTTTTTGGGAAAATTACAGAAATTCCACCTTTTAGTTTACTTATTATCATTATCCCCTATAAGTTTTATAAATTTCTAAAATCCCTCATTTTCGCGCATCAAATTAGTGTATCTCGCGCATTAAATTAATGCATCAACGCTTATATTATTGTATCTCGCACATCAGATTAGTGTATCATGTATAAAATATACATCAGATTAGTGTATCATGTATAAAATGTAATGTATCTTACTTAACAACTAATGTATCTCGCGCATCATATTAATGTATCAACACTTATATTATTGTATCCGTTTTGAGGGATTTCTGTAATTTGCCCTTCTTTTTTTTTGAGATAATCATGTTGGCTTGGCTAAAAGCGGATAATATCATAGCATGTTAAAGAGTATTTATAATTTGTTTTAGTTCAACAATTGATATTAGAGTCAATAATTCAATAAGACGAGTACATTGCATATAACCAGCGTGATTTAGTGCTTTTGCTTGTCTACGAGCCAATTTACTATTTGTGTCTATAACTTTAGAGACACATACGCGAAAAAAAATATATATACTTTGATAACCATAAATATGCATATCGAATCGAATTTACTTTGTTTATCTTTTTCAATTAGACAAGTACTCCTAATAGAATAAAGTGTGTCAAGTTGGACTTTGCAAATTTAAAATTCATATTTTGGGTAAATTTAAAATTATAATGGAGTTTTAAATTATTTTTTGGAGGTTCGTGCACTTACTGTTAATTTCAAATTAATATGAATGTTTGACTAATATTATTCTCTACAATATAAAACATGGCTTCACGTACTAATAAAGGATCCAAATTTGATTATTTTTTTATGTTTAGATCTTGTTGATTTTTCCACATCGGTTGTGACTAAGTGTTTGCTTTTTTTGTGATCTCAGTTTTTTTATTATAATATCAGAATTATATTCATTTTAATTTATTAATTATTCGATGCGAACTCTGGATTTAAAGATTTGGGTTCACTAGATTTAAACTCAGGTCTCGCGGGTGGTACCTTTGGCTTGTACCAGCAGCACAACACCAATTTTATGCTCTTTATGGGTGCACTGTTAATTATATTCTAATTTCTGTTAGTTTCTCAAGATAGACATACATATATACACTCTTTTTTTCCAAAGTTAACGGGTGCACGTACACCCACACCCTTATAGTTGGATCCGCTTCTGATTAGACTCTAATCATCTTATATTGTTCACGCTTTAAATGTTTAATCCTGAACAAGAAGAAGAGGCAATTCCTATAACAGGCCTCAAACATGTTAGATCTCTGCTACAATTTAATTAGACATAATAACGTAAGTTTATATTGTTATATACTATAATTGTACGGTCTAAGAATTAATTAAACATAATGTAGATTTTATATATAATGTAGACATAATAATAAGTTGAATAATTCGCCAACTTGTCTCATAGTTTAGCAACTTTTAATAATCATAATTTTCAAGAGCCAAATTTTATTTGAATATTTGTTGTTCATTTCTATTTTCAAGTACAAAGACAGTTGTAAACAGCATTACATAAAGAGCTAAATGTTCAATAAAATTGAATAGACTTGTAGCATAGTATTAATTTCCTTTATTGAGTTTTATTTGTTTAATTAATAAGAGTGAAAAAAGTTTAAATGACAGTTAAAATATAAATAAATGAGTCTGTAAAATGGTTCAAATTTACGTTTGGATTATACAAAACTATCAAGATTTTGTCTCATGCAAAT
The DNA here is from genome assembly GCA_029582725.1 of Solanum chiquidenum. Classification (NCBI taxonomy): domain Eukaryota; kingdom Viridiplantae; phylum Streptophyta; class Magnoliopsida; order Solanales; family Solanaceae; genus Solanum; species Solanum chiquidenum. Next base: position 12,820 of record JAJOOS010006938.1, read on the forward strand.
TTAGACCATTTTTTCTCATTCTTCAAAAGCAAATATGATCGTTTTTTCTTGTAAAAATGTTTTGCGTGCTGAAATATTTTCATAATAAGTAAATAAAGATATATTTAAACCAATGTCATAACGAAAGAGTCAGAGGCGAATCTAGAATTTTTCAAACATGGGGTCACCCAGAAAAATGTATTAAGTGGGAATTGATCCGAACATGGATGCATCAAGAAAAATGTATTAAGTGAGAATTGATTCTTCATCCTCAAGGTAAAAAACTCAACATTTAACCATGTGGACCAGATAGACTTCTTATAGCACGGGTGCAAGACTATAATAATATACAAATTTTAGAAAATATATACATAAAATATCTAGTTTTACGAAGAGACCACAGGTTCCGATGCCCTATTTTTTAGGTTTAGATTCGCCACTGGAAAGAGTATATTTGACCTTAATTATTTCTAACAGGAAATTTAAAGGAGAAATTTAACTTTTTATCCCAAAGAAAAAAGATAAACGAAAGACTAAAGTTGCAAGTAAAAAAGAAAAATTTAAAAGGAAAAGAAGGAGATAAAAGATTCGAATTAAAGGCAGTGGTATGCTATCGTAAATGTAAGAAATAAAATATCGTAATAGGATAATTGAAATTTCTCTGATTTTAATAAAATGATTTGAGTTTAACTTTTTTTTAAATGAAAGAAAATCATATTAAAAATATACAAAACGCAATTACAATTTAATCCGACTTTACTATAAATATCGCGACGAAAAAAGAGAGTATGAGAAGTCGAAACGTGGCAAATCCAACGGCGTACACAGAAATAGAAAGAGAGAGAAAGGAAAACAGCGTACAGCAACCAAACATGTTCTTCCACGTGATCCCTTCTTTATTTCTACTTTTGTTCAAAAATTTTTAGCCCGATTAAATCTAAATTCGCGTCGATTTTTTTTATATTAAAGGTAAAACACTCCCTAAGACCCTAACAAAGGTGATTCCGTGCTCAAGAGGCTCGAATTCGAGACATCTTGATTAAGGATGAAAGAATACTTACCAGAGGCATATCCAAAATTTCGGCTAGATGGGTGCACGATTACGAAAAAATGTATCTTAAATATAAATTTGATCGATTTGACTTTTAGTTCGTAATATGAACCATTAAAGTTTAAAAATTATAGGTCCAAAATATATAATACTACTAGTTTTAAATTTTAATATACACATTTGACTTAATTATATTAAAAAAATTACAATGCTAAATTTTTTAGGAATTCTCAATGTAACACACTTGAAAATTTTGAAAGGATAAAGGGAAAAAACAAAACAAAAATTAGTTGAAATGACAAAAGTGTAACTGATAGCCACTTGGAAAAGTGTTACTCAAAGAGACAAGATATATATAAGATTTAAATTTTTATCCTCACTTAGAGAAGTACACTCAATCATCATTGCATTATTATATGATACTTTGAACATGGTTCACACATCTATATTTAAATATTTTTTTAAAAAATATAACACTACTATATATGATCTAGAGAGGGGAGCATGTATTCATGTGAACCCACGGTACCCCCTCTAAATACGCTTATGTTACTTACCACTCCACCACAACCCTTATTGATTACTTTTGCTCAATGTCACCTAAGCTACATTATTATTCTTCTAATGAAAAAATCAATATTTAATACTCTAAGAATTGGTTTATCGTGGAATGAGTTATTTCAAAATTAATTATTTCACTATTGTTACATTACAATCCTGAAATAGTTAATTTTGGGATAAGTTATTATATACTTTTATCATAATTAAATATGGGATAAATTCATCATAGAATTAATTTCAAAATTAGTTATCGCTTATTCCTCATACAAATAAGTTCTAAGGAATCATTTTAAGGAATAATATTTTTTCGATAAAAGTGTATTATTTTATCCAATTTTTATTAGAGATATTAATAAGTCTCGGTATAAAATTACGCTATTTTTACATGGTTAAAATTATATTTTATGTGTATATATAGTAGATATTGAAACCCATTCAACTTCTTTGAATATTTACTTTTTCATATTTTGAACTCTCTTATGAAAATTCTAATTTCGCAGCATCCACTATTTACACTATAATAAATTAATGAAAAAATAAATTATCATATATATAATTTGGTGGGATAATTTAGCCACGAGAAATCTCGATTCATAGAATAACTTTGTTTACTCAATATCTCATACCAAACAACTCCTTGAAAATAAGACAACCCCCAAAACAGGAAAGAACTTGAAGAGATGCATGGCGAAACAACAACTGTTAGAAGGCATTTTTCATCTTGAACTGATTTTAGGTGATATTCGAATTAATTGGGATTCCAATAAAGATATTAAATAGCAATTGTATGGTCAAATTGTGTGTGTCGTTAAATTATGTGTTTCAACTTTCAATCATAATGACATGATATAAAAAAATATACGCTTGATATACATGATCGGCCTTAAATTTCAAAGTGATATCACCAATCACAAAATTATGTTTTTTTACACACGACCTTAAACTTAAAAGGTAGAGATTCTCTACAGGATATCTTTATCCACAACTCACCGTTGATTCTTTTGTCAACAAATTAACTTTAAATAATTTTTACATTTTTTTATCGAAATCCATCAATTTTCAAGTGGACTTTTTAGAGAATCTCATTGTTGTGTCGTAGGATTTATAACTCGATTATATCCACAAGTGAAATTATGTATTCTTCCATTCGTTTTTAATAGGAATAGAAAAAAATCATATCTTATTTAAGAAATACTAGTAAAGAGAAGAATGAGCATTGATTCTATTATGAAGAGAATTCAAGCCTCTCCTTTTGTCTATTTATTATTTATTCTTTCTAGACAGGAGTTATCCAAACAATCGTTGCCTATTTAGTTATCTTTTTTCATTTTGAAAATTGAAATTCTTTTTATTGGACAATTATATATCTCCTCAAAATTTAAAATATTAGATCAATGAAAAAACAATAGGTCAATATAGGATTGTCCGTCATTTACTTTACTTATTTGAAATCTATCATTTTTCAGAAGAAAAATAACAATAAAAATAATTTTTAGCGATAAAAAATATATAGATAAATAAAAAGTGATAAAGTCTTTACTGACATCAGTTTATTTTCATTGGGTCCAGTGTCACTATAACCCTAAGGAACATTTACAAAGAGTGTTAAATACCGTTAAAAATATGTTTTTATTAACAATTAAATTATTATCATTAATTAATTGTTGCTAAAATTATTTTAGAGATAGTAATTGTTGGCTTCATACATCTCACCTATTGAAACACCAATCCAATCTTGAAAGTTGAACTCCGTAATAATAATAAGATTCACAAATTAAAAATAATTTTTATAGTCATTTTTAACAATATTTTTTTTTATAGTTTCAACAAATTATGCACAAAATTGTATGTTACCAAGATTGTATAAAAAATGAAGATGGGTGGTGATCCTTCAATAGTTTTCTGTGCCGTGAATTTTGTTAATTAACCAAAATATTTCGCAGAAATATCTTTTCGATGGACGAAAAGCCAAAGCTATATATAATGCAATTCTAAATAGGAAGGGATCTCGATCATTCCATCACATAATATGTTGGTGATTTATGACGTTTAATTGTGTATTTAGTGTATGTTTAATATTGAGAAAAATATTTTTTTTTAATGAAAAATGAGTAAGAAATTATTACTTTCATGATTTATATTTGTGATCGAGGGAGTACTTATTTTTTAATATTAAATAAGTAAATAAGAAAGATTATCTCAAAAATATTTATATATAATTTATGTAGTACACTTTACGGAATTGGAGATAGGACTTAATTTCAAATATTAAAAACTTGCGACATTAAACGTTGTCATAATATTTATATAGCTTTAAAAAGCTTTCCATTTAAGATAATCAAAAAGTATACGGTTAATTGTTTTCTTATGTGAAAATATATTATTTTTAATTATTATTTTTTTAGTCGATTAAAAAAAAAGTGTATCACGTGAAATATGAAAATTGATTAAAATTAAGGACAAAAAAAATAAAATGAAAAGGAGGTTTGTCTATAATTACTTCTTGTAGTGTTAGCAAAGGAAAGATATTTTTGTAATAATTATTTTAATGATTTAATAGGAGTGATTACTTATATCTTAAATGCCAAAATTGAAGTGTAATATAAACGTTCAAAAGTAGATGTTAGTATAAACTTTATTACTAAGCTAATTAAAAAAGGAGTGCCCACAAGCCACTCTACATGTCTACAAGAATTTTAGGCACACTATTTTATTTTATTTTTACACTTCAGAATTATCACATATTTGAGTTGATTTTTTCTTTTTTACTCTACTTGAATTAAATAATATTTTAAATTTAATAACTTCAAAGATATGAATAAAGATATTTCTAAACATGTCCAATTTGGGCATCAAATTTTATTTCAGCATTTCAAACACTATTCGAAAATTCTTTTTTGCTTTATAAACTTCCCTGCCTCCGATATGGCTCTCGATTGCTATTTGATTATTTATATCGATTATGTTAAGTTTTTGCACTTTAAGCGTCCTAGTCTTTTACTAATACTAATGAATGTATGAGCAAGCTTCATGATATCTGGTTTGTTAAATAACAAATTTAGATGGAAACAATAGAAAATTTGAAAGGATCAATTTTGAAAAAATATTTGCCGATCGTGAATGTTATAAATCTGATAATAGTAAAAGAAATTTTATTCTTTAAATTATGCCGTTATCTTTCCTAACTTAACAATAATCAAGAAAAAATTACTCCTTTCATTTCGAAACACACTTTGAAATATATATAAAATAGAGATTATTGTTATAATAACGTTATCAATATCGCTAGCTCTATTGATTTTTCGTACACACTATTGGCTGATACGATTTTTTAGCGTGTTTACAATAATTGATATATAATTAGTATAATTTTAAATTGGATTGGAAAAAAATAAGATGTATATAAATCTTACTTCTATTTTTATACATTATCCTTAACCCTACCTAACGTTTTTACACTTATTAAAAATGGGTTAAAATAAGTTAAAAATTAAAGATAAAATTAAAGTAATTTACTATGTTTAATTGTTAGAGTATTAAGAGAGTTATATTTAATAGTATTATATTTTAATTTAATTCTATTGCAAAAACACAGTTTGAATAAATTTAGCCGACGTTCTCATGGCGGTTTACCCAAACGGAACGTCGGCCTTAAAACGTCGTAACTCCGACATGCCACGTGGTTCCTCTGACAGAGAGTACAAAGCTTACGTACCGATTAGCGGTTATAATTGAAGTTAGGAGTTAGGACTATGGATTATTTTAATAAAAAACGTACGTAAATCTCACTAGTTTATCAGTTAATATTTAGGTATATTCTAATGTGTAATATTATGTATTTTAGCAGATTTTGATTTGCTCAGATACGCTCAAATACATATATCTAGAGAATACATGATGTCAAAATTAGGTGTAATTTATTTTAGATACACTGCATTCAAATTGATTCACATGTATCTTGGATACATAATCAATCTCCCTCGCCTTCTTTGCCTCTCTCGCATCTCGCTCACATCTCGTTCTTCACTCTCCAATGTATTTAGAATTCCAGATACATATATCTAGTATGATTCACATGTATCTAAAATACATCCAAATCTCACTCGCCTCTCTCCCTATTTTTGTGCATCTCCTAGCAAAAATATATGTATCTAAGTTTATTTTACTCAATATGTAGTAGCAAATTTTTAATTAATGATAAGATACATAAAATTTTAAAAATATAAATAATAATATATATATATATATATATATATATATATATTACCTTTTTTTCTCCTAAAAGGTTGATAGCAATAGTTCACAAATCACACATTAACATTAAGTGTACTAGTTAAATACGATGCAACGAGATTGAATAAGAAAATATTGATAAGAAAAATGGATTATACGTAGTAATAAAATTTGTTTTTATTTACTAAAATAAAAATATATTTTTTTGCTATAGTTAGGAGTTGGGTACGAAAAACGATGAGATTTCTCGCTGGGAGGCACCGCCTGCATGACCCATTAAAATATTAATTAAAATTTTAATATTTTTTTTTTTTTGCTCTCTTTATTTTAAAAAAACATTTTGCAGGTGTTGCAGATCTTGCCTCCCAATACACGAATTTTCTCTTTTATTTTTTTTCCAATAAAAAAGTTAAATTAAATTAAATTAATATTATAAAGTTTTGATATTTTTCTCTTTCATCTTGTATTATAAAAAGTCATAGAGCTTCTCCTTATTATCCTTCGTTACTCTCGTCTAAAAAGACTGACCGTTTCTTCTTTATCTCTCTCTAATTATAAAATTCTTCTTTGGAAAATTCTCCTTTCAGAGGAACCAGTTTCTTCACTTTTCTGTACAGCTTGCTCAAGTAAGTTTGATTATTCTCTCTATGAGTTGCTGAAGTATTTTTTTGTTTTGTTTTTTAGAGCTGATTTGGAAGTGATTTGTTTCTCTAATTCTACAGTGTTTCAATTTTGTTACAATTATATGAATTCTGAGCTGATTTTGTTTTTTTTACAATTTTTTTATTTGATTTGAAGATTTCTGTTAGTAGTTTGCATGATTTGGTGGAGAAATTGATTTCCGTGTGTTGTATGCGTTTTTTGGGGAAGAAATTTGGTTGAGCTGATGTTTTGTTCTTCTTCCAGCGGTTTTGATAATGTTTTGTTTATTGTTCTACTGTGTTTCAATTTTGTTATTGTTTATCTGAGCTGATTTTGTTTTTTTTCCACAATTTTTTGGTTTTATTTGAAGATTTTTTGTTAGTAGTTTGGTTGATTTTGCTGGAGAAATTGCTTTTTGTGTGTTGTATGCGTTTTTGAGGATTTTTTTTTTGCCTGAGATTGTGTTTTGATGCAAAATATAGCTTGAAAATTACTTGTATATTATGTGGAAAATTGAATCGGTGAGCTGTTTTTCGAAGTAAATCCAATTTACTTTAGCTGATAAGTCGATTAATTGATTTTCGTTGCAGTAATTTTTTTGTGTGGAAGTTTGATTTGTTAACTATAATTTCCGTCTGTCGCGCTTTACCTAATTTGTTTGAAGAACAAAGAGGAAGCGTAGATCTATGAAGAAATTAAGAAGATCTCTAGTTTTTCAGTCGAATGCATCTTTAATTTATTCTCAGAAGTTGTATGTGCCATGAATTTTAGGCATTTCTGCGAATTGATCTTCTCAAAATAATTGATTTTTGCTCTAATTTCTGATTTTGCTGGCTGCTTCTTCGTTTGTCTCAACGAAAAGGTCAAAAAGCACTCACATG
>JAJOOS010006940.1:0-28916 GCA_029582725.1 Solanum chiquidenum
TAGCAGTATAAAATGGAAAATAATGAATAGATGAGCATGTTATAATTATTCTTGTTGGAAAAGGAAAATGTAGGATGTGAGACATGGTTCAATATTGTTGCGACTTGTGAGGGATATAATTAACAGCTGGATGTTTAAAGAAACTGAGAAGGTGATGAAGTCATTGTCATGAAAAGGTATTAATGGGATGATTTTGCTTGTCCGAATATATCATTTTCACAAGTTTGGATTTTCTTATGTCTTTAATTAACATGAAAAGTATTCAACTGTATTTATTGTTCAAGTTAAAAAGATTGAAAGAATATCTCTTGTATACATTTATGATAAATATATCTTCGATGATAGAATATTATTTTTGAAGAAACTGAAGTTGAGGTATATATATATATTAACATTAAAGAGTAATTTAGTGGACAAATGTAACATTTGCGAGGATGGCATATATATATGTAAAGCCCAATGGCATGGCAACCTGTGGAGTACATGTTTTTAGGTTGGGATTTATTTGTATGTAAGTATTACTACTACCAAAGCCCACTCACACTCATGTCCCAAACTTGTTCTTTGAAGAAAAAAACAATCCACTTAGTTTTAATTTGGATATCGATAGAAGAAGAAAGCACCAAGCTAATAATCTTGTACTATCAGATAATAATTACTCATCCAATTGAAATTGAGTGACATAATTGTTGAAAAGATAGATAGTCATTGTTTAATGGAATTTACAGCTCAAGTTGGCTTTGCGTGACTCTGATTAATTCCTATTGTGCGTGTAATGTATTAATGATGCCTTTTAAATGTATTGGTAACTTATACTAATCCATCAAACTCTAACTTCACCCAAACGGGAAGAAGGGGAAATAAATAAAATAATGTTTTGTAACGTATACTTTACTTTGTCTGTGTCAGTTGAAAGAGCATCCCCAAACAAACATAAGTCCAGAAAAAGCATCCTTGTTGCTCTAAACAGGAAAAAGGTGGCATCCATCAAACAGTACCTCAGGCACCAAGCTTCAAATTCATGCAAAATCAGAGAAAACCTACATAATATCCCCCCCATCTTAGCTTCTTCTTTGTAACTTGAAAGACAATTCTTCAAAGCTCAGAAAACTATTTGTGAACATTGTATGGGTCATGGGTGAATGCTTGTCATCAACAAAACTAAAAAGGAGAGAAAGGCATAATTTCTTTCAACTTGAGATCCAAGTAATTGAATATATATATTATAGTAAGTACCTAATTACAAAAAGAAATGCCAAAATTGTAAGTCACTCTTTTGGCTTAATACAAAAGGAAAACAATAGGATGATGGCCATGACTCGTACACCCTTTTACTCTATTAATTTTCTCTCCTTTATTATGCACATTTACTCTCTTTTTTATTACTTAGCCCATCATAATCAGGAAGGAAAATGAAATTTAATCAATGAAAGAATCTAGAATAATTAAGCCATAGTAATATTATTGTTTGTTTTTTCACTCTTTTGCCCCTTCCATTCCACACACTGATTTGTAGGCCTACTCTTCTGCTTCCCGGCTTTCAATGGACAAGCCGTCTCAACCGGCGGAATCATGCAATTATACTGCAAACACAATGAACTGCTCACCGGAATTTCCACCCTCGGATTTATCTCAATCCCCGTCAGAAAATTATGCTGTAAATATAGAACTTGTATTCCGGCAGATAATAACCGGTCCACCAACACCGCCGGCACCTGACCCGTGAACCGGTTATTGTTCAGATACAAATTCTCCACATTACACAACAATGGAGATATCTCCCCGAAAAACCTGTTAAAACTAATGTCCACCGTCGGAATTGTAACCTGTGAAATGGGTAAAACCGGACCCGAAAATAGATTCCTTTGTAGCTGAAGATTTGTGAGTGGGAAAGTAAATAAGATTCCCGGAATGCAGCCGGTGAACCGGTTCAAGCTAAGATCGAGGTAATTCAACTGGTTCAGCCGACTCAACTGATAATCTACTGGACCGGTTAACTGGTTCCATGACAATGACAAGTATTGAAGCGATGAAGGAAGTGAATTAGGCAAAAGGGTACCTGAAAGTGAGTTGTGTTTAAGGTCTAAACGGGTCAATCTTTGGGATACGAATGGTGGGATCGAACCGGACAAATGGTTGTGACAGAGTATAATGTTGGACAATGCCGGAAGAGCTCCAATAGCCCAAGGGATACTCCCGGTCAGCTGATTGAAACTAAGATCAAGAGTTTGTAGCTCCCGGAGTAGGCCTAATGACGCCGGAATATCACCGGAGAGAAAGTTCCGGCTAACTCCTAGAAATCTCAGGTTCTTCAACTGAGAAAAACTTTCCGGCAATGCACCGGTTATCCGACCGGGAACCACCGTGAACTCAGCAAGGGCAGAGAGTTTCCCAATAGAAGGATCCAAGTTTCCGGTCAAACCCGGTGATCCAGCTCTGGGATCACCGAGATTCAAGGCGATCACTTTATCTCCATCGCAGTAAACTCCGGCGAAGTTACACGGCTCAGAAGTGAAATCCCAGGAAGCAAAATAGTTGGAACCCGGCAAATCATCCAAGCCTTTTCGAATCGCTTGTAAAGCTAAGAAATCAATTGGGTCTAAAATGGGATGTACAAAGAAACTATTCTGCAGAAGAAGAAAAAATACAAAGAATGGTATCATAATTACCGTATAGCTGAAGAGAAGAATGATAGAAAAGGCAGGCAGGCTTATATAAGGTAAAAAAAAAGAAACTTTTTTGGTTTTCTTTTCCGTGAGAAGCAACAGGTCAAATTAATGGAAACCAAAAGCAAAGGCAAAAAAGAAGTAGCTTCACAGGAAAGCAAAAGCTTTTTTGAAACAAATTTAGTATAAGAAATTAATGGTTTAGGAGAGAAGAAGATGAATGAATTGAGATAGTTCTACGGTCACTTACAAAGACAGGAGGACGTACAGAGTTATTGTTTTTTGGTTATACTTAATGTTGTGTTTTATTTGTTCATCGGGAACAGGTTCGTAAGGCCAAACGGTTGTACGAGCCTACCTGGATATCACGAGCCTCAGCTTTCGAGTGACAGATCAGCAGGTTCCACGTGACTTTTAAGCTTGCACAATCATCAATCTCTATTTTCTACTCTCTTTATTATGTTGTTTTTAATTTCTTGTGTCTTTGTATTAACTATATATTAATTAATATAGTTTTCTCTAATAATATTGTTAAAACATTTCTCAACTATGCGTTTGGACAATAATTGGATTAAAGTAAAATAAAAATATTTGAAATTTCTATCGTGGAAAATGGGATCAACTAGTCGAATCATGACAACTAACCAAAACGTGGTGAAATCAAGATTGAAGATACTTGCTATGATCATGGGAAATTGGGAGAAATCACCCTCGGTAGGTCATGAGGTGCCTCAACGCTTGTTTATCACACAATCAGACATCGAAGAGAATATTTTCTTACACCTAGAAACGTCCATAATAACAATCCTTAAGAGTTCAACAATCAATCTCGAGTTGCACGTCCACCTACTTCAATCGGAGTATTAGAGCATATGCACATATTATAATATAGTCTTTCCTATTCCAAATATGGACAATTTACCTTTTCTGGCCTATAAAAGAAGGCTCTTCGAAGATCCAACTTATCCTCTTGCCCTTCCCTTCTAGTAGATTATATTTCTATATTGATTCATCCCCCTAGTGTAAATGAAATTACTCAATTTTAACTCATTTATCTTTTAACCTCCTTGTACAAAGTTTACTATTAACTAAATATTTATTTGTTTTCAATAAACAAAATTGAAATTTAAATAAATTTGTGGATTAGCGAGATACTATTTAGTATTGGCGAAATGGTTCAATGGATCCTTATACTTGTATGCGTTTGTATTCTAGACCCTTCTACTTAATCATTTGCCTACTAAACTCTTAAACTCAATTAAAATGAGACTTTTGGACCCCTCTAACCATGTGTGTAGTTCACTCTTCCTAACATAAATGACATGTCATATCCACATCATATATATTAATGCCATGTCATAATTATTTCATAACTATTTTTAAATTATTAACTAAAAAATCACTTAAATAAAAGATAAAAATAATAAGTATTCTATTTAAAAAATAAAACAAAATAGTTATTTCTCTCACTTTTCCTCCACCTCCCTCAACCCACAACCACCAAAATTTTCCTCCACCTCCCTCAACCAACAACCACCAAACACAAGACAGAAAATGGAAACCCAAAATTGATCTCTCAAATTATCTAGTGAGACATAGCTATTATCCCATAAATCACTTTCCTTCTTCTTTGAACTTCCATTGAAAAGATAATTTGGGCAAGCTAAAAATTTGTCAGTAGCTATAGCCGAGTGTAAATACATCATACAAAAACAAGATATTTTTTTTCATGTTTCAGCCTTAAATGCTTAAGCAGACAAATTCGACAGATTCCACTTCTTCAAGCTTACTTGAACACACATAAATTGTTATGGTGCTATATAGATTAACAAAACAATCTCCCTTCTCCTAACTCTTTTCTTCTTTGAAAAATGAGTATGAAGCTTAGAAAGCCACAAGTCAAACCCAAATCTCAAAACTAATATGAGCAGACAAACGTTTTCTTAATGTTGGATTTTATGGCAGATTTTTGAGGCTCAAAGAATAAGACCACGCACAATCAAACACAGATCTCAATACAGAAAAAAGAAATATATGGATAAAATGCGCGAAGCAAGCTAAGCCACCGGAGCAAAATTCCCACCGAAGCAAAAACATCACATAACTACCATGGAAGATCCACAGCCGCCGGAGCAAAATCAGTATTCTTGTTCAACATCTGAAACTCCCATTGACGCTGCTAAAACTCACCAAAACACCTAATCATTAACGGAGGTTCAATGGACAAAATGGGCGGAGAGATGCAGATGAAAGAGACGTCGCACGGGCCACCGAGATCTGTGTCGTTTTCTCAGAACGCCGGAAGCAAAGGGAGAAGAAAAGGGATAGTGGTTGGAAACTTTAATTTGTTTTTTTTTTTCTTTTTATTATTTAATTACTTTTAAAGCAAATTCGTTGCTTTCACTCGCCTTTTTAAGTGTGATAGCACACATTATAAATGAGTCAGCAAAATAAATGTCACATAAGCTTGATCAATAGTCAAAGGGATTAAAAATCTCATTTTAATTGGGTTCAAGGGTTCAATTGACAAAATATTAAGTAGAAGAGTCTACAATACAAATTCATACAAGTACAAGGGTCTATCAGACCATTTTACCTTTAGTATTTTAGTCAATTGAATATTTTGATGTCTTAAATTTCTGCGGAATGACTAGCTTTCCAGTAGTTTTCATATTAATTCTTTGTTTAGCAAAATGTTGCATGTGTAGTCAACTTTAATTTGGGAACTATTTGATTGCATTGATTTTACGTATTTGTCCAACTTAAACTTGATTTACATTAAATTAAATTAAATTAGTCATAATTCCATATCCTCCTTTCTCTTTTTCGTTATTTTCTTGTATGTAATATCCGATATTAGTGCATAGAGTTCTACCAAACATAAAATTGGAATAATGAGATGGTCATTTCACATTTAATCAACAATATTTTTATGGTAATATTATCACTATCCTCCAAATAAATGTTTAGTTGCACTCTTAATTATCGTCATATTTAAAGCTGAAAAAGAGACATATTTATTTTCCTAGTGATAGTGGCGATAAAGTAAATGATCTTTAGTTGGGATGTTCACCCAAATTAAGTAAAAATTAGATGAAACTAATATTCCATGTCTCCACCAAATCTAAATTTTCATCAAATCAATAGATATATAATACTACGTGTTTGTACATAAATTCACAGCTTTCTCATGATTAATATAAACATAAATTTGAGCATTGTGATTTATTGGCAGATGCAATAAGTTAGAAGTAGAGTCAACAACACACACACACGGAGGAACTGTGGGAGGAAAAAGTAAAATACAGTGCTAGCTGCCAATCATCTTCTTCCTATTTTCTTTGTTATGTATGGACTTTACTCTTTGGGGCCCAATCCTAAATGGGCCCTACGGCCTTCCACGTTTGCCTATCATTTTGTTTTCTATTATTACCATCTAAAACTCTCATTTGACAAGACTAAAAGTTCTAAAACGAAAATATTTAAAATTTTGTATGTAATAATCTAATGTTTTATTTATCTCACATGCTATATTCATACAATTCTTTAAAAATAAGGATAATATATATTTTTTTATTTGCGTACATTATATTCGTTCAAACATAAAACTCAATATCACTTTATATTGGATATCATTTCACTCTTGATATAATCAATATTAATATTAATATTCACTGTGATTTCAATATTATTTTGTGCTGAATTAAGTTAATTGTTAAAGAGAGTTTCAAAATCCATTTAGGTAATACAAACATGTAGATTGGTAGACTGGGAAGTCATAGTTCAATAATTAACAAACATGGACGGTTAGTATTAAAATTATAGATTCATCTGAACTCAATAATTTTTTTTAAATATTATGCATTAAATAATTTATTAAATTAATATAACTAATAAATCTTAAATCAAATAAATTTAAATTCGAGATCCATCTTCTTTGATAAAGAGTAATGTTGATAGGTTGAGAGTGACAACAAAAAGATTATGAAGTGGCTAATAATGAGTTAATTATATATATAGAGTAATCATATTTGCTTTTCACAAGACATGATACTTTCACTCTTCATAATAGTGAGTAGAAGTTGTTATGATATTATTGGTTCCCATTCCCCACCATTTCCTTTTAAGTAATGTTTAAAGCCAAAGCAAAGTAGTTACAAAATGATTCTTTTTTGTATTGCAAAAACGTCTTGTTCCAATATTCTTAAATCAAACAAAAGCAGAAGAAAGTATAAAGGTCGCTAACAAATGGTGGCTGGTACATATAATTACATGATGAATATGTCCCAATTTGCAACTATATATGTCATTGAATAATAATAATAGTAATTGATGCCTAATTCTACAATTATTGAGATTATCAGACATTTGCTTTTAACAAAAGCCAAAAGATGCCCAAGATTTGCAGATAACTCACACTGAAATAAAGGAAGAGAAAAAGAATGGACACTACTCACGAATATTTCCATTCTCCTTCAATCTAAAACATCCATTACAATATAGTATTGCGTTTCCTTTTGCTGAGATTATTACCTTTACCAAATTTATTTTCTTTGATCAACCACCCCCTATTTTTATTTGTATAGTAAAGAGAATGTATTTCACATAATATTAATGTCCTCATCAAACAACATGACAAATTTAGGATTTTCATTAAGAAGAATTAAAAACACATGCATGAAAAAGCTAAGAGAATTAATAAAATGGAATATATGATTTTATAGTCCATTAATTACAAATTAATATCTTTGTCTTATAACCCTGAACCCTAAAATGAATACATGAATAAAACACATTCTAATATTTTGTATGATGATTTTAGGTATAGGAAATCATTTGGTCGATTGGCCAGAAATGTGAATGAGTATTTCTATCAGAAAATGTTGTGTTATCGATGGAGTAGTCATCTTTAAGTTTCAACAAATATAATGTAGTGGAGTATAATTATATACGAAGGCTCCCATCATTACATAATGGTGTTACCTAAATGAACAAATGAACGTTGGGTACTTATACCCATGGTTAGTATATTCAGAACTCCTAATTAACATAATTTTATACAATCAAACTTCTGTATAACATATATTTGTCTAGATATTTTATGGTTACTATAGTGAATATTGTTATAGAGAACATATAATATAACATGACTTGAATATATATTTTAGAAAATAAAAATACTTGGCCCTTTATTAAAATATTATTATAGATATATAGAGAATGATTGTTAAAAGAGATGTTTGACTCATATATATATCGAAAAGTTGCATATTACCTAGTCTTTATACGATGATTCATGTTACCATACCCTTCATTCATTGTCAAAATATATATGTGTGTTAAGAATTAAGATTGCACCAACCCCAACAACCGTGGGCGTTTTTGCAGTAAATTAATTGAATTTAAGATGACCAATTGTTGATAGCATGAGCCTACTACTACTATGTACAGACAACAAACAGAGTGTAAAGCAAGACCAAACAGAATGTGCGCATTTATGGAACTTACATCTCACGTCTCTTTCATCCAACTACACTGCACAGGATCACCGCGAGTTCAACTGAATTCATTACTCAATACATCTTAACTCAATCTCAAAAATCACTCAACATTATTCAAAACCAAATTGAGAATAGATGTTGGAAGCTCTGACATCTCTTGCACACTCGTACTAACATAACATAACATGGAGGTCCAAAACCAAGAACTAAAATGAGTATGATATTATAAGATAATGGACCTTGAGCTTAACTCGATTTCAAAGAATGGATGGCTCAAAAAGTTAAAATTATCCAAGATGAGAACCAATGTGTGAAATTCTGATGTTTTCCCACTCAAAACCACGTATATGTATACAATTTTTAAATTTTTTTATACGTCTAATAAAATATCATTCATTCAGAATCTGCTAGTTCTAGATTCTGGTTCCGCCTTTGGACACTCGAGTTGGCTACCTATTTTCTGACAACTTGTTTATGAAAGTGTTAGGGATGCGTTGGAAGCCATTAATTTAAGTATTTAATTATATTTTTAGTTGCTTTATTTATTATTCTAGAATAAGGTTTAGTTTCAGAGTTTCATAAGGATTAGGTTAAGTTATAGTTATTAGTTTGGAATAGGATTTAGGTCTCCTACTTTCATAAGAATTAGACTTCTTATTGATGTAATAAGACTCCCTTTTAATGAATAAAACAGTAAGTCATAATTCAGCCAAAAACAGGAGATTAGAGTTCTCTCTTCCCTTGAACTCTAAGGTTTCAGTCTCCCTTTGAAGAGTTGAAGAGATCGGAGTTCTCTCTTAATGAATTCTAATGTTTCAGCATCCCTTTAAAGAGCTGATTTATATATCCCCTCTGAATCGATCCTTCTCTAAGAATCATAACAGAAAGCTGATTTATTGAAACTACGTACACATCAGTCAAACAAACTTCCATGTGCATCAACACTGTCATTTACAATATAATACTTAACAAGGTGGAAAGTTCTACTACTTAATAATGGCTAAAGCAGTGCATATCAAGTGATAAAACCATTGAAGGGTAAAAAGTTCAAAAACTAGAACAGTATAAATAGTTCAACACCTAAAAGGTGAAAGGAATTTTGATGTAGGAGATCTGTTATTCACATGGAAATTCTTTGCATCTACAACTATTAGAATCCAGCAATCAAAGTAGCTCATGAAATCTTGAAACTCATCTGTACGTACTGCCAACTTTTCTCTCTCTACTCTCTTTGTCTCAGGATGTGGAGTTCAAATCATTAGCACCTATGACAGGTCAGGAATCCTACCACCAGCCGCCAAGATTTCCTTCTCCAGCTGCAATTTTATAAACAATCTGCAATTTAGCTGATTTTACAGACTTCGGAAGAAAAAGAAAAATCTTTTCATTAAATAACTATTGATGTATTGGACGACATCTTTGGTAATGTGGAGAAAATCAAAGACAAGGTGCCAAAAGCTTTAACTCATTGGGAAAAATGTAAGACTACAGGGAATAAAAAGTTTTTAATGAAGACTAATCATGGAAGAGAATTCAATGTCAGAAACCTGGCTTTAAACGGAAGTGACAAGAAGACTTATTTTTTAAAGTAGTTATAAGCAGAAAACATAAAAAATGTCTTGCTAGGAAATTAAGGACTCCAACATTACTTGAGTGGAAAAGGTTAAATCAAATGAGGAGATGCTGAGAGGGCTGTTTCATTATCAAACACCAGCCTCTAGGTATTGCTTGTCAAATAGTATGACCTATAACACGTATCCTGTCAAGCTTTATCGCGAAATAATTTGTGAAAGATCTAAATTGGTTGAGCATCAGAATCCCCACACTTGACCCACTGAAATTTAAGCATCATGTACTAAGTAGCATTTTCTTCAACAGTATGGAACTAAAACCTGGAAATCCCAAGCATTTGTAGAAGAGTACTTACCCTCATCAAGGTTTCAAGTTTGTTCTTCACAAGAAAATATTCATGTTTCACCTGCTGCAGACATTGCACACACCTGCACAAGGAAATAAAATAATGTACAAAGATAAATAAGAGTAGAGTCTCATGGGTACAACTCAAAAATCAAACTTAGATGCACCACACAATAACAAGACAGGATGAAGGCTTGAATCCCAAATTAACCAAGGTTACAATATGGGGCTCGTTGTTTCTTACTACCATTTTCCGATTATATATTCCATGTTTGAAAGCAATTAATAAATTAAAGGCTTTAGCTTTTATGTTATCTCATAGAGTTTGAAAGTTCCTATGAGGAAAGTTAATCAAAAAGTAATACCAATTACTATTCTAGATACCCACGCCACAGCTATATGGTTTTACTAGCTGACTTATGTTACTTCCGTATGTATTTACACAACAGTTGATACATGTATTTTCAATAGTTTCTCCAATATACTTTTTCTTTGGCTGAGAATGGCAAGTATAAAAGAACAATAGTTTGTCCAATATAATACTATAACACAACTGGAAATACTAGATTTTTTTTTGGAGAAATACAACAACAACATACCAGTGTAATCCCACAAGTGGGGTATGGGAAGGATATGATGTATGTAGACCTTACTCCTACCTTTACGGGGTAGGGAGGTTGTTTCCGATAAAGACTCGGCTCAAAAAAAAAAGTGCAGCAGAGTGTAAGTATATAAGATTGCAAAATAATAGGATACAAAACAAAAGAAACAACAAATAGTAATAAACACTGAGAAATGTTAAAGTCTAACTGATATCAAAACTAGCACTAAGGAAGTGCTGTGGTTACATCCATAAAAGAGCAAAACAAAGGTTATCCCTGGCTGCTATTTACACAAAAGTATATATGAACGGTAACAGCCAACAGGGTTTCATCATCCTCAATTATATCCATTTTACACTAGGAAGAAACTGTAAAAATACAATCAGATTTGACTTTCAAGATTGAGATCTCTTGTGTCCATCAAAACATCTTCTATTCATATCCTTCCAAATACTCCACCATATGCCAGCAGGTATGGTAATCCACGTCATCTTTAAGTGTTAGGGCAGACCTTTTCTAGCTAATTAAATGAGGTCTTTAAAAATATGAACCCAGATTTTACTAAGAGATGCTTCAATTAAATTGGCCTTTCATGTTCAAACTGTGAAGAAAGAGAAGTCAAAATACTTGGGAAAACAACGCAGACTTAAGCAGATTTGAGGCAGAAAAAAGGGTAAATGCTACTTGAAAAGATCTCTGCACAGAGGCAGTTCATATTGGTGTCCTCCTAAGGGGCAACAATAATTTTGTGAAGATTTAGAGACTCACTAGTGAAGCTGGTCTATTATTCTGATCTGATAACTTCAAGCATAAGAGTTGAACAAGAATGGAGTGGCATGTTAGACTCCAATTTATCCTTTTTACCAACCAGAAACATCTCTGCTCAAATCCCTCTGTTCTTTATTCTGCAGTGACTGTACACATAGAACTCCAAGAAGGCGTGATTCGTTTTGTTTAGTTACTGGAACTATGTAAATGGTGTCCCAAAAGAGAGCCAGAAACACAAAGAGATCAGGATGCTTGAGGTGGGGCCACCAAGACACGACAACATTGGTATTGCAATTATAACGTAGTAGAAATGTCTGAAAAAGATAAATTGGAAGGTTCTAGACATGTACCTTCGTAAATGAAGAGCCATATTAGCATCAAATAATGTCAGACTTACAAAATGCCCTATAGACGTATTTTGCGTGTGACCAAGAATATACCACTTGATCATAGGTAAATCTTTATTTTTTTTTATAATCGTGTGTCCAGACCAACTTGCGTGCTCCTCGACTAATTCCACAGGATGCGTGCCACCCGAGACCTTATGGTTCTCAAGTCTAGGGTGGGAAGAAAACACCTAGTGTTTTTGTCTCTACTGGGATTTTAACCCGAGACCTTATGGTTCTTAGCCCACTTCATTGACCAGAAGGACACACCCTTGGATGTTGGCAGTATGTAAATCTAATATCATGTTTCTACGCATTGATACCACTATGCACAATATACCAATGAATTAACAAAAACACAATGACATATGATTTACATGATAGAAAACAAAATTTCCAACAACATTTTTTCTAAATGTCTACAAAGTCAAATCTTTTTATGTAAATCTTCTGAAAACCCAAAACCTTATACAGATATATAGAGTAAGGCAAAAATTGTAAAAGCATCAAGCAATACCCACCCTTCAATGTTCTTCTCTTCGCAGAAGGTTTTAAAAGCCATACATGCATTCTTTACTCTTTGTGCACCTATGCTGCAAAATATAACAGAGATTCTGATCAACCAATTCATCGGGATACTACTAACTCCTAAAAGACTTCCATTCAATAACCTAAATTCGAATAGCATAAAAGATAAGTAGGTTAAATCTTATATCACAATAAATTCACTCAGGATGTATCACTTGTCTACAACATATCCAAAAAAGATACAACTTCAAGCATCAATTAAAGTAGTTTAGTCAATGAAAAAAACCAAAAAATGTATGGCACAAAAGGAAAATTGGATACCTGGAACTGCTACCCTTGAACTGGTGGACATGGGAATCAACTTGCTTAAAATCTACAACCTGTTGTTGACTACAATTGACCAAAAAAATAAATAATGATCCAATATTTCAGTTAAAGGTAAACAATAAAATAAAGTATAAAAAGACATTTATTTCTCACAGAGCTGCTGTCAGATTGTTGATAAGGTTTTCTGAATCTTCAAAGAAAAGTGAAACTACTTCAAAAACAAAGTCTGGGTTGCTCTCATCTTGCAATTTCTGAAGCTGAAGAAACTGATCATCCAAGAATCTCTTTTCAAAAGACAAAAAAGAGTTTTACGAACACTCACATCAGAAAAATCCCCTAATCATCAGTAAAAAAAAAGAAAGAAAACCACCTCACGGTACAAAGCTGAAATGAAGTCCATAAACTGTTTCTGCAACTTGGCTACTATTTCCATGATGTGGGGTTGTCTTCTCCCTACTCAAAAACTCAAACTTTATTGCAGATCTACAGATTTCATATACTAATTTTAAATTGCAACTTTAATATGTACCAAATCAATGCTCATCGAATTGACTTTTGTCAAAAATTATGGTTACTTTAATGAAATTCCATTTTTGTCCTAATAATAACTATGAGTTACTTTAATTCCTTTTTCGCTAGAATCAATCAAATTGAAAGGATAATTAACTTAATTTTATTAGAATATATGGAGTTAAAAGACAAGTGACTGTTAGTTATTGACCAAAAAAAAAAGTGATTTTTAATTGGGGGATATTATAGCTAATGATATAGATATACTAATATATTTCGTTTGCCTTTGAATACAATGTATCCCACTTGTATTTTTGAACTAATCATTATTACATTTAGTAAATACATAAATTATCGTTATATATGGAAATTTCTCTATAACTTTTGGTCAAATATTAGTGTTGGAAGTAAGTGGCAGATTTTGTAAACTCATTATTGACTGGAGAAATCACAGTCCATTCAAACAATTTTGGAAATTAGTTAGGAATAATATCCTAGCAAATACTAATACATAGACTATGAATTCAAACTCGTTAATGTACACGTTCAATTTTATTTGATATAGTTTCAATGTTAGGCCAATTTTAGTATCATATTGTCATGCTATATGTTTCTCTTCACCATAATAGTATATCGTATTGTTACATACTTATGTTTTTGTACAAGTAGTTATTAGGTTTCTAACTATTAATGACTTTTGTTCTATTTAATCTAAATTAAGTTTTTATCTTAGTGCATAATTTGCATTAGAATCATTATATCTTTGTAAACTAAAAGGATACAATTGTTTTTCAATTTGTATTGGAGATGATTAAAATAAAATAACAAAAGTTATAATTAGGTGGAACTTTTTGTGTACGTGGTTGATAATTTATGATTTTTTGTTTATGTTTAAATGTTCTTTGTTACTTAAAAGATGTATATCTATTCTACTATTAAAAATGGGTCATCTCCGTCCGTCTTGATCAAACAAGATTAATAGTATCAATCAGTCAACAACTTGAAGGGGAGATTATCGGAAAAACAATTGCGAACCTGGATACAAATAGGCTCTGATTTGCTGCCTGTCATTGGGTAATGTCGATGGAAAGCAACAGATACCGATTTACACAACACAGAGGAAGGCTTGTCTAATGATAAGATTAAAGATGGGGGCGAATCAAGCAACTCTTATAGATAGATGGGATAGGAAGGAAGAACCACTGATAGCATTTGCAGCTGCCAGAATCCAAAAGTCACGAGCCTTTCGATCATTATCAAATTAGTGATGAGCCATGACTATCTAAAAAGACGATCGACTGTTTTGTGGAAATCATACTAATACATGTTAAATATTCAAAATGGGCCTTGATTTTCCTATAATTAAAAATAATAATAATGACAACAGCCAAGCTTTGTAGCCTCAGAAGCTAGCTAATGAAAACATACTCCCCTATCTAGATTAGATTACCGAACTACCAACAGAATACTACGACTCTACAATTCTGGTAAAAATTCGATCAAAATTCATGTATGCACATATCTGCATCAAAGTCCCTATAAATAACTTATACAAGAGATAATTTATGAAGGGGCAGACATACTCTACCTTGCCTGTGGTAGAATTGGACATACTCAGCATAACTGCACATATAGAGAAAATATAGAGACCAAAAAGCCAGAGCAAATAACCTCAAGTCAATGGACCAACAAGAAATGCAGAATCTGAAGGAGGACTGGCAGACAGTCACCTTTAACAAGAAGAAAAGAACAACGTGACATACCACCAAAAAGAGATACCATAAATCGGAAACAAATATCAACTCTAAGAAAATTGGAGATATAAACGTCAAACTTTTTCATGCTACCATATGTAAGTTCTTAGAAACTAAAATCTTAGCATATGTAGGCAAACAAACACATATCAAACCCCAGATTGACGAAACTACTACTACTGATTCTCCAAAACCTCAGAACAAGACCTTGCACAGTGATGATAACACCAGAATGACATCATTATTTTAAAAAACTCTTCTGATCTGTTATCTCTAATGGCGGTGGGCCAAAAGCCTACCCAGACCCTACTAAACCTATCTTGGCCCTTACTGGAACCTCAGAGACCCCTACTCTACATACAATAGAACAAAAAACTGCCTGAAATATTTTAGTATGTAATTCATATATGAACCCTACTGACCCTACAATTTTATCTACTAACATAGGGGCTATGTTGCTCAACTCTTCAAAAATGTCCGCAGGTGCGTGTCGGATTCTCCAAAAGTAGTGTATTTTTGCAGAATCCAACACGGGTGCAACATCAAAAGTGAAGAGTCCACACAACATAGCATAGGGGCCATTCCACTATCAAATCATAAGATAATTGACCCTTCTAATTATAAAACGATTAATAATAATAATTTAAATTCTATAAATGCCAACGTGGAAGAGAAAATCACCTCATCCTCTTCTTACCCAGGTAACCTCATTCACCCCAGCCACAAACAAATAAATATAAACCCTATATTGGTAGGTTAACAATGAATCATAACTAACACAACCTCATATTCCGACACATTCCTTTATTCCATGTGAATGGATTGACCCCCAAAGCAATACCCATTTATGCAACTCAAAACCAACTCCCCAACCTAAATCCATCCTCTTTAGGCTATACATCGGTATGAACAGCTAAACAAGCACGCATAGTTTCTATTTTACAACAACATGAGGCAATTCATATTATTGGGCGCTATTTCACTGGTACTTTGGCATATAGACCGGTCATGCAGGTCCTGTCCAGTTTGCCATTTGATCCACAAGGATCAGGATCAAATGAATGTGCATTCTCTTTCGGTCAACCAAAGATATACTTTTTAAACGGGGCAAGCATATATAGAAAGGAAAGAAGCAAAACTTCAAAGCTGCTATCCTATGTTAGAATCGAATGGGAAGGAAAGGGAAGTCAAGTTAGCAGCTAAATCAAAGTAAAGAAGGCTAACAAATTTTCCTTTCTTCACAGCATTAAGGTCCAATCAAATCCATCGCCACAAAAAGTGAATTGAGCAGTTGAGATGTATTTTGCATAAAAAAGAGATGGAAAATAACAATACATGGCGAATAAGTTGAACCTTTAAAATTACCAAGACTCTAAACACTGCATCTACTAAGCATATGAACAACTACAGCTCCATCCATGGACGTACTCATTTAGTGCTACTAGCTGCACCCTTCTTGTGAGAAGAGTTGGCAAGAAGAGCGGTAGAGGGTATAGTATCAACCATAACTTTGGGGCTGGTAAAGCTGAAATCTGAGGGTTTAACGTCACTGAACTCGGGATTTTGTTGAAGAAAAGTAGATACTTCGGTAAAGGATCTGAGTTTCTTCCCTGAAGGAGTGAAATAATAAGCATCCATCTTAGAGTAATCTCTCCTCAGGTACAGTTCTCTCTTAAACCCAGATGGGGTTTTAGGCATATTGGGCTTGTCAATAGCCCAAGTTCGAGAAGAATCGTACTCAATATCTGTAGGGTCATCACAAGAAGCATTGGGTTGGTTGTGGCAGTTAAAGGGTTCTTCAGTAAACCTACTTCTGATTTCCTCAAATTCTTCCTGTGTGGCAATCCT
The DNA here is from genome assembly GCA_029582725.1 of Solanum chiquidenum. Classification (NCBI taxonomy): domain Eukaryota; kingdom Viridiplantae; phylum Streptophyta; class Magnoliopsida; order Solanales; family Solanaceae; genus Solanum; species Solanum chiquidenum. The sequence goes on from JAJOOS010006940.1 coordinate 16,808, forward strand.
CCTCCATTTCAAGCATTTTTCACATTGTGCTGCCCACACGCTCACTGATGGATTCGTTGCGGACCTCGACGACGACGTCTGTCACAAAATAAAGTACCTCTCTAATCAAAACCTAGAATAGCCATCGGAATCATTCTACAAAGCAGAATTTTAACGCTATTTCTACCAAAAAAATCAGGCGACATGACATTCCAGATCTCTATTTTTTCTAATTAAATTTTTTTATAGCAAAAACTAGAAGTAGTCGTATCTTTTTCTATTAGCAATTTCAAAACAGCAAATCAACTGAGAAGTATAAAGATTAATTGTTCATTCGAAAATTTACCTTGGGAGTTTTTGGAGAATCTTTCGCCATTTCTGAGAGCAATCAATCGACGAGCAACTGTGTAACTATCCAAAATGGACACCTGCTTTGGTTTTACATAGCATCTGTCGCCCACGTATGAAATTTACAGAGTAGGGTCCTTACTAATTTAGGATTGTCTAATTTAATCCCTTTTTTCCAATCCTAGTTTAATGCGCTTTGCAAATGATTATTATTGCACTAAATATAGTTGTTCTTGGTCCTTACTAATTTAGGATTCTCTAATTTAATCCCTTTTTTTGAATCCTAGTTTAAATCTTCATACATAGCTTTGCAAATGATTATTATATAGTTGTTGTTTTGGGCTTACTAAAAGTGTCTTGAAATTATTTAATCTCGGGTGTGAATGTGATTGTTTTGTCAACAATGGATTTCGCGCTATTTTTTAAATTTTATAGCCCTTTTCGCTATAGTAACTATAATATTGATTTTGCACCTATTTTATATTTAACGTTTTGAAATTTTCTCACGTTTTTCTCTCTCGAATATTTGCCTCGTCAATTATTCTTAATATTCATGCATTGTATAGGACTATAAGTTCTATTATAAGTGGTGCACTGAACATCAACTTGATCGTGAGAATTTTTTTTTACATACATAAAAATTATAACAACTTTCAATGATTGAGAATTCATGTAACCATAAATTTTTTTGAAATTGATCGTTTTGACAGCGGCCATTATCAAATTTTGTTATCACTGGACGGATGCAGTTTTGTGAATCTTGAAAATGACACAGTACTAGCTCTCTCTATCGTGTATCAATGTTTCTTCTTCTTTAAAGTGACGATGAAAAATGATATTAGGAGTTGAATTAATAGGTTAGATTGGTAGGATAAAAAATTAGATGGATAGAAGAATTAAATTAAGAGCAATTTTTTATTGGAAAAAAAAAAATATATACATGTAGGTGCCACATACAATAATAAGAGTGAGGACTTGAAACTTAACTATTCAACGATAAATATGTATCTAAAATTGGAGTCAAATATATAAAAAATACAACTAAAGCTAAAAAGAATATATATATATATATATAAAAAAAAATTGTGAGAGTGTAAGGAGTAACCATAAATATAACCTTTTTTCAAGTTGGGTGGTGGGCTTCACTGAACACACGCCACTTACAAACCCTATTAGAGCTGAACTCCAAGCCATGCGAAAGGGCATGGCACTACTAGTAGAGCACAACGTTTGCCTTATAGAAATAAATTTTGGCTCATCTGAAGCTATTAGAATGCTAACTAATAATAACCTGCTCTATGATGATCTGATTGTTGAATGCAGGTTCTTGATGGCAAAGTTAGAAATCACAAAGACGGAGCATGTACGTTTCGTTAATAAAATGAAGTGACAGATAGACTTTCAAAGGAAGGAGTGAAGAATAAAGTTTTTGACCAAACCACCATTTTGACGACAACACAAATTTGGGCGCAGAAGGAAGTAAATGCAAATGTATTAGAAACTAACTTTACTAGGGTTAGTAATGAACCTCTTTGTATTATCCGGGATCGAAATGTGACACAAATTAGTAATAGTGACCCATCATTGTCCGCGGGCGGAGAACCCATTAATTTTTGGGAAAAGGGTCAAAAATATTCCTCAACTTAAGTTTATTAGTTGACTTTGTCCTTGCCGTTAAACTAAAGTTAATTTTACCCTTACCGTTACTAATTTCACCATATATACCCCTTATTTGACACAAATCCCCAAATTGACTCAAATTAACCCAAATTCTTAAAAATGACCCATTTCCAATTTTAAACCCAATGCCCGACCCGTATAACCCATTCCCCTTTTACCCATTCTCTCAAATTAACCCAAATCCTCCATTGAAGCCCTGACAACTAGTTCAAACAATCACCAATCTCCTCTCTCTAATCCTACCTTTCTCACCTCACTCCGACTCCGACATATTCTTCGTCGTCGTACAGGTCGGCGGTGGATATCACTCGCCGTCGAATGAGAAAGCTCTCCGTTCAGCAAAAATGAGTGTTTCTCGCTGCCGCTTCCGTTCTCCGAAAGGTCTCTCTCGAAATATGTATAAATAACTTCATCCTTGTCAAGATCTAGACGTGAGAAAAGAAGAAATACAAGATTTTATAGTTAATACCGTATGAAAATTGATCCATGTATTCGATTCCAATTATATATGTTTTTGATATTTTAATTCATTTTGTCTATTTTAAGTCAACTTTCATTGTCAAAAAGAGATGCTATGAAGCAACTAACTTTAAATTTTGGATTGACTCTTTCATAATGTGGTCGTATTGGTTCACTTTCAGGGTGTTGGTGGATGTATAGACGCTGTTACATCAATAATTCAAGTATTGAAAGTGCTTCAGTTACTTCATGCTTTGTTCCTGAAAATCTTATAGTGGAATCTGTTTTCGATATCTCAAGTTGACATAACTATGTTAAAGAAACTTGGAAGAATTATGCACAACAATTATGTTTTCTGTTGGTCAATTTCTTAAGAGGTGAAGAGAAGAGAGTGATGATTTGGGTAGGAGTGGATAATAGGAGGAGTGAGGTGAGGAAGGTAGGATTGGAGAGAGGATTTGGGTAGAGATTTGGGGGACGAAGAGAGGAGATTGATGATTGTTTGAACTAGTTGACTGGGCTTTAATGGAGGATTCGGGTTAATTTGAGAGAATGGGTTATACGGGTCGGGACATTGGGTTTAAAATGGAGAATGAGTTGTTTTTAAGAATTCGGGTTAATTTGAGTCAATTTGGGGATTTCCGTCAAATGAGGGTATATATGGTGAAATTAGTAACAGTAGGGGTAAAATTAACTTTAGTTTAACGGTAAGGGCAAAGTCAAACAATAAACCAAAGTTGAGGAGTATTTTTGACCCTTTTCCCTTAATTTTTAATATTACAAGTAACCTTTTGATTGAAAAAATAAATATAACCCTTAAAAAAACACTCCAACTAAAACCTAAATGGGGCCTAGTAAGGGACATTTCAGTAAAATCAGTTCTCTATAAACTAAAATGTAAAAAGCTCCGGTTCACCGTTCATCACTAGTGGATCTTTCTGGACGTTTTCTCGAAACGACGGTACGGTGATGAAAAGTGGAGTTTCCAGTTTCCAGACTGATGGTGCGATAATGATCCGCCATGGCGTCGTCATACTAGTTTCTCTTTTGTGGTTCGCCCCAGCCGAAGCTTCTCCGTGCTCAATTAATGGCAAGCCTTCTCATCATTTCTTCTGTATGTGTATGAGAAAATTTGATATGTATTGTTATAAATTGGATGCAATGCACTGATATTCTGTTCTCACTAATTTAAAATCATGCTTCTGCCTTCAAGTTAGGGAAAATTTCCTATTGGAGGAAATTCTGGGGAGCTTAGAAGCTGATTTGGTTTAGTTGTTGCCCTTTTAATTCTAGAAGAAACAAGTTATTGGTTCCTTTGACTGAAATTCCAATGATTGATTGATAATATGCTGAATTATTTTGAACTGTAAAGAAATTAATTAACGTTTTCATTTGGTTGTTATTATGAGCAAAATTTTCTATCCTGGTTTAGAGTATAGAAGCTGTGATTTTCCTCATTTTCCAGGACTACCACTCGTGAAGAATATTAGCGAGCTTCCACAACACAACTACGGGAGGTCAGGTTTATCTCACGCTACAATTGCAGGTTCAGTCTTGCACGGCATGAAAGAGGTGCTATTCTGCTTGCAGTTTCTTAATTTTGACGATATTCGCTGGCCTGAATAGAATAGAGATAGAAAAGATTTATATAGCCAGTTCTATCTAATTTGAGATTGATAGTGAATATTGACTATTTGGTTTTGACTGTTGCAATTTACTTTGGTTTCATCACTATTGTTTCATGAATAGATAGAGGTGTGGCTTCAAACATTTGCCCCTGGATCTCGCACACCAATCCACAGGCACTCATGTGAAGAAGTTTTTGTCGTCTTGAAGGGTCAAGGCACTCTCTATCTTGCTCCTAGTTCACATTCAAAGTACCCAGGAAACCCACAGGAGTTTCATATATTCCCTAATAGCACTTTTCATATCCCTGTTAATGATGTTCACCAGGTATACATTCTGCCTTGAACTCTTTTTTCTCTATCATACTTTTGCTTAAAATTATTCCTGCAAGATGTAAATAGAGTTCAATAACTTGATAAAGAACACTTTGAGCTGATACATTCTTAATGTTGCATCTAGCTTTGTAGATAAAAACACTTACAGGGGTTTCTAATTTTTACTTCTTGAATCATATTCCATCAGTTGACAAATTAATTGTTGAAAGGATTTAAGATTTAAGAATTAAGTCGGTCAATATTTTACCAGTTTTCTAGGATAATCTTTGTCTCCACTTCATAATATCTTTATGTGTGAGATACACTCTATCCCCCTCATGGCTAATGTAGTTGCTTTTCTTCATCTTTCCATGCTCTTTCTGTTTGTGGTGGATGAATCTGATAATTGATCTACTTCTTCCAGCCATCTATCATTGGTAAAAGCCCAAGTAGTTTGCATTAGTCATCCTAGATGCATGCCTTCAATTAAGACAAAATTGTTAATATAGTGTGTTTAAAGACCTATACCAGTGCTGCTTTTGCAGTCACAAAACCTCAACTGAGCTCATAGGTCAATCGTATTACAACTTTTTAAATTAGGCTTCTTCTCTATGCACGTGTGACCAGAAGTATGCTTTTATTTTTGTAATTACAGGTATGGAACAGTGGTGAACATGAAGATCTACAAGTTTTAGTTGTTATATCTCGTCCTCCAGTGAAAGTGTAAGTAACATGTGTTGAACAATAAACTTCCAGTCCACCATTGCACAGATTATCATATACCATCAGTTTGTCTATGCTTAATATTTTTTGTTAACCTTCTTACTTTCATATTTTTGTTTCTATACTTTCCCCACGATGAAAGACTCCATATCAGTTTCATCTCCTGATAAGGATCAGTACTTGGACAGTTGGACTTCATAAGAGTTGAATCGGGAGTTGTTCTGATGCAGTTACACTCTGTGTTTCCTATGATTTACCATAAGTTTTTAAACTTTGATGTTTGTTCTTGTCAACATGTATCCCATTGTGTAACCCCTCTTCCAGGAAAACAATAAACAAGAGGGGGTGGGGGGGGGGAGGAGGAGGTCAAAATATTTAAGAATAGTTCACCATGGACCAAAACAACTACTATCTAATTTGACCATTTGAAAGACTTTGAGATCAGCCTGCCTTGTGCATTTGGAAGCAGCTTGTGTTTCTAAGTTCATGATGGTACTACCTGCGTAAAGGCCCACAAGAGATTTCTGAAAATACAAACATGCCTAGGAATGTTGTTATTCATCTTTCCTTGTGTGGTTGGCCTGTCATGTTGGACTGATAAGTTTTCTACAATCCCACATTGTGCATGCACGCTCTAGTTGTTACTTAACCGAGCTTTGCTTTCTCGCACTTGTTTTCAGGTTTATGTATGATGACTGGTCGATGCCACACACAGCTTCCAAATTGAAGTTCCCGTATTACTGGGATGAGAAATGTTATCAGACAACAACGAGGAAAGACGAGCTTTAGCCAGAAAAGTAGGTTATACAGTTACCTACATTTAGCTAGTGTTTGATATGTTTCTGTATTATACTGGGGTCTAGCTTATTTGGCGAACGAGTCGATGATTGACTAATACAAGAGCAATGTAACCGGTTTCGGGTGGAACTTATGAGATGCTTTTACAGGTCTTACAGTCATATATATATTAGTACAAATGTGGTATTCAGTCACCACATTAGGAGAACTTTAGTTGTGCTCCCTAGCTACTAATACATGAATTCTTTAATTGAGAAACATTAGTACATGCGGTTTCTGTGTTGCTGTTATTGCATTTCGACTCTGACGGGAGCTTATTCTTGTTGCGAGTGTGATGAAGATTAGTGCTACGTACTCCATTATCCTCTGTATATCAGATTATCTCTCGCTCCTGAATAAAAATATAAATAGGTTATCAATAATTTTTTCTTTTGGTCTTTCAATTTGATTATTGCATTTGTGTAAATACAAACGTACTAATTTAACGTTTTCTTCCATTATCAGTACTCTCCTAGATTTTAAAGTAGCCATCGACAGAGTTAGTTCAGTTGAACAAATTTTGCTCAGATTAATAAACAGATAGCTCCAAGTTATGATACGGAACTTGAAAGAACTGAAACCGAATATCCCTCATCATTCACTAAAAATGTCCTTTTTGTATCCAGAAAAACATTAGAGGAATTTCAAGGTAGTATGCAGGCCTGCAATTTCACTGGAGATGGAAAAGTGAATGAAAATAATAATAATAATTGGTACTTGAGAAGAGAAAGAGGATATAATTACATTAAAATCAACCTCTACTGTCCTTGAAGAGATTGATAGAAAAAGGAAAAACTCAATGGAAAATTCAGCAGATAAAAATACACTCAACTGACTAAGCTCAAAATATCTAAAGCCTCTCATGGTTAGCATAAGTAAAAGGTATATCAACCAACACCTAAGTAAATATGGAAAATCTTTGAAGGGAATAAAAAAACGCACAAGATATATCCATACTCAACAACTGAGCTCATCGTGGAGAGAAGAAGCAACGCACAAGGGATGTTGGATGCAGCACTAATGGTGTTTTAGGGACTGTCTCTGATCATATTCGGTCTAAACTGCTGTACTTGCTTCTGAACTGCTCGCTGATTTAGGCGACCCACTAGGGGAAGGTAGCTCAAGAAACCGCCTTTTCTGGGCACGTGGTGGAATATGTTTTGCAGGTTTTCTTGATAATGGAAGAAAGACACCAGTACCACCAGTTGGAATCCTTCGAGGGTTTAGAACCATCGGATGCACAGGAGCTAGCATAACTTCTGGAGCTCGAAGGAAACCCCATTTAGGCATCACATCCATTATCTTATAACCATTAGCTGCTCCATTTGCAGTTGAATAGTGTGTTGGGACACCAGGTTGCCATAAGGTCATTGCTTTAGTCAGAGGAGGGATTTGTTGATCTGAGACGAAGTTATTCATCTCTGTTCTTACTTTGAAGAATGTAATAGCAACTCTTTTGCTAGCTGATGAGCACAGTGCATGTCTAGCCATATCGGCGCTGTTTCCTCTCATGACTAAAAGAGACCTGCCAAATATAGGACGAAATGAAGAATGTCACCATAAGAAGAATCGCCGTTTGATAAAGAGATTTTTAACAGACTGAAATAACACTAGCATGGCCTTTCTTTCATCAGGGAATGGAGGAATTGTAATCTCCCATGTTAATGAGAAAGACTTGCTACAGGAGGAAAATCGGAATTTGTGAATACACATTACCCTTGTTTAAGAGAAAGCATGAATGATCCTTTGTAGTTCCCATCACCGTCACTCACAAGAGCTCTACCAAATGCCATCATTGATTCAAAGAGGAGAAGGGTAGACACCGGCTGGTCCAAATGTGGTGGTTTCATGAAAGGCTGTGAATACTCCCCCTACATAAGCCAGCAAAAAAAAAACCATATAGGCTCCACTTTATACCAATCAAAATGTACAGAGGCCAATATGAATCTGGCATAAATAAATATGAACCTCATCAAAGTAGTTGATGACACAGCTGTTAGGTCTTCTACTTTCTGATATTAGATTCCACTGAATCAGGTGGTCTATGACACCTTGTAGAAGAGCTGGAATGGGTTCAATGTTACCTGAAGGTTGATTTCTCCCAATTAAGCTTTACAGAATGTGTTAAAGGTAATAATAACATAGAAGTATTCAGAAATTTTTATGAATCCAATTGTTGCAACAAACATAGATATGCATTAAGGCACAGCTTTCCCTTACTCTTTTGACACATGGCCTCCTCTTTTATATGTCCGAAAATTGGGGTCCCAAGCTGAATCATCTCTCTTTTGTTGCCCTTCACTTGCTGGTTGAATAAAATAAAAGTTTCACCTAAAAAGGAAGTCACAAGCAATTCAGGGTGGAAATCAAAGATAAAGAGGTGATTTTGAAGAACACTGATAAAGAATTAATGTAGTAAAGAGCTTCTTTCTCTTCCACTTAAGAAGTATAGTGTCTTAAATGAGAGCAGTGCACAACTTGTCTAAAAAAACTACATAATAGAACATTGAGTCGAGCTTTTGGTGATTGTATAGTTCACAATATAAGGAGAAGAGAGGTAATCAGTGTAAACCTCAAGCACCAAGGGTAAAACAACAGTTTCCTGATTACATGTGTACAAAATTTTCACTCAGAAGAGAGTATTCATGGAAAAGCCTATATAGTAAGCTAAGGCTGCTATAATGAGTCACAAAGCAAATCAATTCCCAAACCTGCTCGAGCAAAACTTCGCCTCAAAAAGGAAACAACACTAACTATAAAAGTGCCACGAATCACAGGATCCACCTGAGAGATCACCATTCTGGCCAGCAAAACGAAGTTCGTTCACTAAATCATTTAGTTTAGAGATTTCATTTGGAGTAAATATGTCTTCAAATAACTTCAGACCTCGCACTACGTTCACCTGACAAGACACAGATTATGGAAGCTTAAGACCTTCACAACATGGATCAACATTGGATTTAAAATTGAATATCATCCTTCACAGAAAACATGCAAATTGCAATTGAGGACTCACCATATGCCCTTTGACTGGCTCTTTCGACACAAACCCCTTTGTCATCTTGATGTGGGCATGCCTTGCCTCACAGTTCTCATGGTTTAAGCAGAATTCAACACTTTCTTCAAACGGTTGTATTAAGGGTCCTGTAAATTAGCCATCATTCCAAGAGGACAAAAGCTCAACAAAAATGAGAATTTTAATCAATGATCAGTCAACTTTGTTTAGGTGACTATCAACTTATAGTACCCCTTTTTCTTTAACCAATATTTATAATCAATCGTATTTTATTTCGTGAAGCACAGATTACAACGGAGTTAGATGTGACTCTAATACTAGTATAAGTAAGTTTCTCATAACTAATAGGTAACAGGGAAAATTGTTGATTTTCTTAAACTGGACTGGTGTAAAAACAGAATTAAAAAATTCAACACCCACGGGGAATTTAATAGCTTAGTTGATTGCCAAAAATTTCACTTTATCGGCTAGGGTTTGATTCTACACATTGTAATCCCCTTTCCCATTTTGAAAAACATCACCATCGGATGTGAAACAAAAAAATTCGTTACTGCAATTTCCATATTTTGAGGCGCAAAATTTTGTTCGAAACAGTAAACTTGTAATGATGAATTAAATGTTAATTAAGCCAAAACTCTTTCATTAAAACATGAGATTCTGTACGGAATTTAAGCTCTTTTTGGGTGAATATTAACTAGTCCTAGCTAGTATATGATTTAATGCTACTTACCTGTATCAGTGATGTCACTTTGAGGAGAATCATCTCCATCCACTATTTCGTTTCCTCCATTTTCGGAGCTCGTGATTGCCTGTGTATCGCACTGTTTGGAGATTGCAAACTCCTCTCTCTCCTTGATCTTTCTCTCAGCGACTTTCCGTAGATCGAGTGTAACCTCGGCAATGGAACAGTACTTTTGCATCTGTAGAATTGGGATCCAATTCAGCCTCCGGCGGTGGATGGCTGCAAACACCGATTCATGCTCCGCTCTTCCGCCTTCAAGCTGAGTTATATGGTTGCAAAGCGCATCTATAATCGCATTTGCAGCAGCAAACTCTCCCCTGAACCACGCTAATATTGCGTCCTTAGCAAATGTCTCCGATACCATGGTCGGAGTGGAGGCCGCCGGCGTAACCTTAGAATCTAACGGTACTACACGGTGGTGTCCAACAGCTGGCGGCATATCGAAACAATGAATGAACTTAGTCAAAATCCCAAACTAATTAAAGTCTCCGTAATAATCTCTTCTCTCTCAAAATATAATTTGCAAAAACTTTTAGTTAGTCGTTGGATTATTTAGTTTGAATGTTTCGAATTGGTGCGGTGGAATCGGAGTAATTGTTACTTGTCGGCCGATATTCCCGGCGAGTATTTTCCGGTTTATCAAAAGAAGAAAAAAAACAGAATGATGATGAATATAAAGAGAGTGGGCTTTGTTGAGTATTTAAAGTACGTTAATGGTGACTTTTATACTCCGTACAGCATAGCATGCGCCCAGGTGTCACTATGTCAAAAACCAATTTTTATGTTTATTCATTAAAAAATAAAATTACAAACATATACTAAATACCATTTAATTATTTAGCATAGCTATATTTATCAACTAAATAGCATGTTTTAATTTCAAAATAAGAACAAAAAAGGAGATGAACAGAAAGAAAACAATTCAGATGATGTTCTAATTTCAAAAAAACAAGCGTAAGGTAAAAAAATTGCAATAAATTAGAATTATCCAAAGAAGAAGATTCCAAATCTGATTCAATGGAGAAGAAATTGAGGTAAATTGTTCTATATTATGTTGAAGTAGTTCTTGTTATTTATATATAACATTAAGGATTTCTATATATGATTTTGTTGAAATATTTGGTTTGTTTAAGTTATGAAAAAATATATTTGTATAAGTTCCGAAATTGTATATGGTTATCATGTTTGTATATTTGATAAATATTGGCAAAGTATACTTTCAAGTTATTATTTGTATAATTTTAGCATTATTGAGATATTTGTATATTTTTTGTAATTTCTATTTCTATCAATACATTTCACATTATATTGTATACGATTTTATGGATTTAGCATAGCAATGTTTATTGTGGCTTCTTACTCTTTTCAGACCTTGTTTGCTTATTTTCAACAATTATATATAATTATATTTTTGTATTTATATTGTCTAGAAGTATAGTCATGACTATTTATTTATTTATATAATTCATCATTTGTATACATTTATTTATTTATATATTTCGATCAATTGTGTTTATATACATAGTCATTTTTTGACATGTTTATTTAGGAAGTTAAATTTATCTTTCTTTATTTGGTAGAAGTCATATTTGGTAAGAAATTTTAATCACATACAATAACCATGATTTGTGAGGTTGTTTTTCTTTTTAATAACCTAAATTACTACCTCATTAATTAAGTTAAGTACAATTTGTATAAGATTCAATAAGATATACAATAGCTACGTAATTAGACAAATTATAGATTTTTCCATTTTACTATTCGGTAGCCCTTTAAAAAAATGATGGGAAAAGACAAAAAGCAAGGCTGGCTGGCTGGCCCGTGGCCGCATCGTTTTACGACGGAAAAAGGTGATTATTTTACATTTAAAAAAACAAAAGAAATGTCATTATGAAGAAATTTAAAAGTTAAAATTATATATGTATATTGCACATGAAACATCTGGTTAATTGAAAAGCTAATGCCAGCCCCAGCGTGGGCCAAAAATAATTAACAAAATCTTGTTCATATTCTAAACAAAATTAGTGTAAATTTGGAACGATCTAATTCGTCTGCTTAATTTCTTTTTCATATTAATTAAAGCAAATAATAATACTATACTTGGCTCATGATGATCACTAGAATTCTAAATAATTTACTATATAGATATCTTCCGCATGTAACTTGTAAGTAAAATTTACATAAAACAACGAACATGTTTAAAATCAAGGAACAATCCTTCAATTTTCCTGTTTAATTTTAAAAATAAAAGATTTTTCATGTATATATCCACTTTTATATAGTCATGTCATTTCCACTGTTGGAATAATAAAATAGATGGTAGAAAAAGATTGTTGTTATAAAAGTAGAAGATTTTCATTTTAGTTCATTACAGGAAATAATAAA
>JAJOOS010006941.1:0-15575 GCA_029582725.1 Solanum chiquidenum
AAAAAAAAACACAAGACCGCTGACACAAATACAAACTAAATAAACTAACTAAAACACTTCATTAATTTCTTTTAGAAGATTGCCATAAATTAACTCTTTACAAGCTTTAATTATATATTCACTTGTCGAAGCTCTATACGAAAAGGATATAGCTTTGTTATTTTTCCCTTTGTGAAATTAATAATTTTTCATAACTTTTTTTTTAATTCTATTTTTTAAGTTCTATTCTAAAACAAACTATTTAAACATATTTTTATTAATATTTATGTGACATTCAAAGTTTAATATTGATATGTAATTAATATAGAATATCACGTAATACTTGTATCAATTAAAGATACATAAATAAGTAGCAACTAAAGGAACTAATTGAGGGAGGGAGGGGAGGGGGGGGGACTGAAGCAAAGGGCTCCATAAAAAAAGTGCTGCCAAGAGGGTTCGAACACCCTCGATCATGAAACTAAAAAATTAAGCCATTTTCCAATTGAACCATAGGCCACATAATTATGTATGTGGCAAGTGTAATAAATATTCAAAAAAGACGTCTTTTTGTATGGCTTAAAGGCTGTTCAAGACCCATTTGAGCGAGAAAAAGTTCAAAGAATCCAAAATTGATCAGTCCCATCTACAATTTTCTCTCCACAGATTAAATAAATCTTCCTCCGGATGACGATTTTATATAAGTTAAGAAATATATTAATAAAAATAACGACCTCATGAGTTCCATATTTTTATTTCATCTAGTTACTTTTAATAAAAGCGACATCCGGAGGTCGATTTGTTTAAAATGTTCCTATTAATCATAATTTTGCTAGTATAATACTAAATTTTGGTTTTACACCCACAATTAATTGTTCAAAAAAGTGTAACAATTTTGTATACTTTTATAAATAAAAATTTAGATTAATATTTAGAGTATTAACCTACGTTGATATGAATATCAACTACAGGTAGTCGGATTTTATGCAAAATAAAGCGGGAAATTTTTCTCGGAAAAATGAATTACAATAAAAACCGACCTCTTGATGTCGGTATTAAATAAATAAAAAAAATATTTTTTATTTTTTATCAATTGAATATAAAAAAACAAAATTGAGAAATATTTTGATTTAATTTTATTTAAATCGTCTTCAGGGGGACGATTTTGTGTGAAATCAAAAACCAAAAAAATGATAATACCGACTTCCAAAAGTCGGTAAAATTAAATATTATGTAATTATGTTAATTTTCATTAAAATATTTATATAGTGACTTCCAGAAAAATTAATAAATTAATATTTTCAATTAACTTTAAATAAATCGTCCTCCGGATGATGGTTTTATATAAGTTTAAATATAAATTAATATAAAATACTGACCTCCCGATGTCAATATTATTTAATTAACATGATTACTCTTTATTTATCTTAAAATTTAATGTGATACCGACCTCATGAGGTCGGTAGTTTTTATTAAATCTAATTACTTTTAATAAAAGCGACATCTGGAGGTCGATTTGTTTAAAATATTCCTATTAATCATAATTTTGCTATTGTGCATAATACTAAAATTTCATTTTACACCTACAATTAATTGTTTTATAAAGTATAACAATTTTGTATACTTTGATAGATAAAAAGTTACAATTCATGAAATTAACAAAAAAATCAATAATCCATATTTAGAGTATGAAAGTATGTTGATATGAATAAGGAGATAATTATACATATATCTCTAGAGTAATGTACAAATTTTATCAGTTCAGCGTCAAACCATGAACTTAATATCTCATGTAATGATATAGAGGTGAAGAGCTAACATATAATTCATCTGAGTATGAAATGCGAGATTATACTCGTAGAAATGTCATTATAACAATTAATTAAATTATATATATAAGTAATTGTTTAATTATTTGTACGTATAACCTTCAATGTCTTATCTCGTTTTATGAAATAAACAATAGAATATTGTAAAGTACCGTACAAAGCAAGTTCTATCAAGATTATTACGTTCAATCTTGAATGGATGTCAAGTGTAGTGATCATATCGTAGGCAATGACATATAAAGGATAATTCACCGGAGTATGAAATACGTTGATTATATACTTCTTGAGTAGTTTAAAAAATCAAGTCTTATATATTAGTGGTTCATATATAAAATACATTATCAAGAAAAGAAATACCAATGATCAATTCAAGGAGATTTATATATTAAATTTGATAAAATCCACCTCAAGAGATCTGTTTATATTAAAATAAATTAATAAATACCAACCTCAAGTAATCAGTATATTTAAATTGGTATTTTTTAAAATAATATTGACTTTACGATGTCGGTATTTATTAAATATTTTTAAATATGGATAATTATTTTAAAAGATATTGTTGACACCCAATTTTGACCGACCTATAACCCTTTCGAGAGTGCTATTCAATTAAATACGTATTTTTAAAACATATTTTGACTTTACGATTTTGGCTAAAAATTATATTTTTAGTATGCATAATGTATAAAAATTATTGTAATTAAATTATTTCATTACTATTAATTTATCATATTTATCGATTTTAAAACTCGAAATAATTACTTTACATATTTATTTAAATGTTTTTAAAATATAAGTGTTTTTAATTATTTGAAAATATTTTAAAGTGTGTAGTATTAAATTTATTGAATAGCACTTTCTTAATCTTCCTCCAAAATATTTAAATTTTAGCCTATTCTATTCTAATTCATTTCAATTCTAACCCTCTTAATTCAAATTTTTTTCAATTATAGCTACCCATTCATTTCAATTCTAGCCTATTTAAATCATTGTTATTTCGATTGTAGTCAATTTGGAACCAAATCTGAGAACCTCATTGTTTAATCTAAACCATTGATCTCTCGTATTCAATATTAGCCATACATCTCTTTTAAATCAACAACTCAAATCTCATAAGTCATCATTCCTAATTTAATAATACCAAGACCAAAACCCTAATTCAATCTTCACTCTCTTCCTCTTCTCCTCTCCCGTCTTTCTTTGGCCAAAGCAGCAACAAGTATGGCGAGGTCCGTCCAGTGAGCTAGCAGAAGCACCGGCGCCACGTTCTCCACCGGCGAGAACCAGAGAAGAGGTTGCTATCCTCTTCTCTTCGCCTCTCTCCCTTCGTCCTCTCTCTCTCTTCTTCTCCCCTTTTCTGCCTTCCCGCGAAACCCAAGACGACCAGCAACTGGCGAGAGCAAGTAGCAACGGTGGTGAAACAGCAAGCAACAACAGCGTCACCAGTCGCCTGCTTCTCCGGCGAAGCCACCGAAGCAGCGAGCACCAACAACCAGCAGCCACCAGCGAATCGGCAACAATCGACGAGGCTCAAAGTTTTTTTGAATTTTGCACAAGACGGATCTCGACAGATCCGCCCAAGTTTGATTTTGTTTAATTATTATCCGTCTTCTGATAATTAGCATAAATTTGATTATGTTTTTCTGATATCTTATCAATAAGTACTCAAAATTCGTTAATAGTTGTGAACCTTGTTTAAGCATGAATCTTGTGTGAAACATGAACTATTGAGATTATTTTATTCATGTGTGTTATCATAATATATGTAGCTTGTTTAAATTAGATTTAGGTTAGTTCATGGCTTTGCTACAATTTTTTTTTTATCAACATGCTTAAATACCTTTGAATTGGTTATGTTTGTTCATGATGTGAACCTGATTATGTTGTATGTGATTAGGAACTATTTTGGCTCAAGTTTGATTCTGGAAATAACCAATATATTGCTTATATGATTTCAGATTCTTAACAGTTGGTATTGTTAGTATGCTAATTGATTCTCATTATTAATTTAAGAAGATTGTTATGTGGTATTTTATTAGTGAGCTAATTCCCTCTTTTCTCCAATCATTGGTGTTTCCTTCCTTTTGAAATGATCTGAGTGAGTTGGTTCACTTTACTGTGTATGTGAAATAATTTTATGTCCATCGAGGATTGACACTTAGCTTTAAATTAGGTGATAATGTGTTTGTTTAGCATAAGTACCAACACTAGTTAATCCTATTGATGACAAAATTGATTTTCTTGAAAGATCGATTTGTGTCCATCTAGTGTTGATATTAAACTTTAATTTAGGAATAATGTGTTTGTTAAGCATAAGTACCAACACTAGTTAATCCTATTGATGACAAAATTGATTTTTTTGCAAGATCGATTTGTGTCCATCTAGTGTTGACACTTAGCTTTAAATTTACAAATATATTTGTTAAGCATAAGTACCAACACTAGTTGATCCTATTGATGACAAAATTGATTTTCTTGAAAGATCGATTTGTGTCCATCTAGTGTTGATATTAAACTTTAATTTAGTAACAATGTGTTTGTTAAGCATAAGTACCAGCACTAGTTGATCCTATTGATGACATAATTAATTTTCTTGCAACATCAATTTGTGTTCATCTAGTGTTGACACTTAGCTTTAAATTTAGGAATTAATTCAAAAGTAGTTAGAGTTAAGGTTGTTTAGCTGTTGAAATAAGTTCAAATAAAGTTTAATCAACTCCTAGCTAGTTTGACTCATTATTTAAAATAATGTAGTTTAGTTGTTGGTATAAAATAAAAACTAGTTAGAGTTAAAGTTGTTTAGTTATTTTTTGATAACCAAAGTTGTTTAGTTATTTAAATAAGTTCAAATAAATAATGTGGTTTAGTTGGTGTATTTAGTTGTTGGAATTAAGTAAAAACTAGTTAGAGTTAAAAAAATTATTTAATCGTTTAAATAAGTTCAAATAAATAATGTGGTTTAGTTGGTGGATTTTGTTGTTGCAATTAAGTCAAAACTAGGTAGAGTTAAAAAGTTGTTAAGTTGTTTAAATAATTTCAAATAAATATAGTGGTTTAGTTGGTGGATTTAGTTGTTGCAATTAAGCCAAAAGTAGTTAGAGTTAAAAAGTTGTTAAGTTGTTTAAATAAGTTCAAATAAATAATGTGATTTAGTTGGTGGATTTAGTTTTTGGAATTAAGTCAAAACTAGTTAGAGTTAAAAAGTTGTAAAGTTGTTTAAATAAGTTCAAATAAATAATGTGGTTTAGTTGGTGGATTTAGTTGTTGGAATTAAGTCAAAATTAGTTAGAGTTAAAAAGTTGTTAAGTTGTTTAAATAAGTTCAAATAAATAATGTGGTTTAGTTCATGGATTTAGTTGTTGGAATTAAGTCAAAACTAGTTAGAGTTAAAAAGTTGTTAAGTTGTTTAAATAAGTTCAAATAAATAATGTGGTTTAGTAGGTGGATTTAGTTGTTGGAATTAAGTCAAAACTAGTTAGCGTTAAAGTTGTTTTAGTTGGTGGATTAGTCAAAACTAGTTAGAGTTAAAAAGTTGTTAAGTTGTTTAAATAAGTTCAAATAAATAATGTGGTTTAGTTGGTGGATTTAGTTGTTGGAATTAAGTTAAAACTAGTTAGAGTTAAAAAGTTGTTAAGTTGTTTAAATAAGTTCAAATAAATAATGTAATTTAGTTGGTGGATTTAGTTGGTGACATTAAGTCAAAATTAGTTAGAGTTAAAGTTGTTTAGTTGTTTAAATCAGTTCAAATAAATTATGTGGTTTAGTTGGTGGATTTAGTTGTTGGAATTAAGTCAAAACTAGTTAGAGTTAAAAAGTTGTTAAATTGTTTAAATAAGTTCAAATAAATAATGTGGTTTAGTTGGTGGATTTAGTTGTTGGAATTAAGTCAAAACTAGTGAGAGTTAAAAAGTTGTTAAGTTGTTTAAATAAGTTTAAATAAATAATGTGGTTTAGTTGGTGAATTTAGTTGTTGGAATTAAGTCCAAATTAGTTAGAGTTAAAAAGTTGTTAAGTTGTTTAAATAAGTTCAAATAAATAATATGGTTTAGTTGGTGGATTTAGATGGTGGAATTAGTTCAAATAAAGTTTAGTTAACCCCTAGCTAGTTTTACTCATTATTTTAAATAATTTGGTTAAGTGGGTGGAAATAATTCAAAACTAGTTAGAGTTAATGGTACTTAGCTGTTGGAATTAAAATTATTATTATTGTTTGTGTAGATGGAGCTTGATCGTAGTTGAATGTATAATAGAAACAATCCTGGTCGAGCGGGTATTATTCCAGAATTTGCAGAAGGTGTCACTAGTTTTATAAATCATGCAAAGACACTTGATGATTTTTTAACTTCAAGATTGATTAGGTATCCATGTGTTAATTGTGAAAATATGAGATATCATACAATAGAGAATGTTGCTATGCATCTTATGATGAATGGATTCACACGGATAATCTGAGTTTGTTATTGCGGAGTCGGTGTTTGTAAACTAAATCTCTCTTCTGGCATATTCTATTTTTGACTTCAGCAAACCTAGGAAGAATGTGAGTTTTAGTTTGACAGTCATATGAACAATTTATTGTATGAATGACAAACCTATAATTGCAAGTAAGTATTGTACTCCCGATGTGTAGTTCACTGTTCACATGCTGGTCATTTTCATGAGGTGCCTTAAATTAAGAAATGACCAAAATGTTTCCAGAACGTGTATTTATACATGTTTCCAGGGAAAATGTTTGAGAGCAGCAAAACCAATAGAACTATTAGAATCGATCCCCCCCATCAATATTAACATGAATTATACCATCTTATTCTAGATAAATTATTTTTCGAGCCCAATCTAATTCCTTCTCTGAAATTGCAATGTGGACCGCTTCTTTTCTTTGCAAATTCGAGAAATTGTTGGACGAGCTATATGTGATCTACTTGCTTATTACTTGAATATGTGAACTTTCAATAGTGACTTTCTTTGTCGGAGTTATTCCATGAAAATAATTATTATGTTTTTTTTTAAGCAATCAATGTTAAGTTTTGTATTTCGTTCTGGAATCAATGTTATTCAAATTTTTGTTGAAGCAATCTTGACAAAATCTATCTTTGATTTTACCTGTAATTTGAATATGCAATATCAAAGAGCAGGCATGTATCGATTGAGCTACATTAGTTGATTTAACACCTTATACCTTTTTTTTATTTTCCTATTGGAAAAATTGACACACTTATGTATTCAATGAAATGTTAAGTTTTCTATTTCGTAAAGTATCAAAATAATCAATTTAATGTTTTTTCTCAGGCTAACATGATCAAGAGGACTGGAACTACTGTAGTTGCCACAAATAAAAAGAAGTGGGTATGTTCGAAAAAACTACAAAATCTTTCTTTTCTTTCAAAAGGAGTAAAATCATGTATATAATTACTGATTTTGCATCAATTCTTTAATATGTTTGTTTTTAGAAAAATTCAATTTGTCATTTTTGATATTCCAATTTGTTCTAGTTAATGGGGATCTAATTTCTATTAGTATATAGTTATAAATTTTCTTATGCGAATTTCTTGTGCAGAACTTTTAAGGAAATTGAGGTCAAGTATCGACTTCAACATGCCCGACTTTTGGATTAATGATTTCATAAAGATTTATTGCAAATTTACTAGAGATTTTAATTTCATTTGAATTAGGAGTTAATTAGTTGGTTTTATGTTGAGATTATTGCATTTAGTTATATCTCAATTTTACTTGAGATAGAAAAGATAATTTGTTTTGACATTGTTTACTTTTATAGAAAACTTATTATATTGCTATTTTGTTTTTTGATTATAATATTAGAAAATATTTGCTTTACATAATATTTCTTGCTTGTCATGAAGAAGATAGTTTTGAATGCACGAAATTTTTGTATGTATTTGTGTCTTGAGAAAAACTATATATAGAATTTTCTGGTATGTTTAAAGAAACATGGTAGCGACATTAGAATATTAATATGACATTTAGCAAAATATAAAATAATGTCACCAATTTTATGACATTCAATAATAGCATTGACATTAACTAAAGTGTCAGAAATTTTAATGTGACATTTTATAAATGTCACAAGTGTCTTGAAATTTGTTTTACCAACATTTAATCTAAATATCAGAAAGTTTAAGTGACATTTCATAAATGTTGAAAAAATAAATGTCATATATCGCATACCGACATTTACTTAAATGTCAAAAATAAATGTCATATATCTCATATTGACATTTACCTAATTATCAAAAATAAATGTCATATATTTCATACCGACATTTACTTAAATGTCAAAAAATAAATGTCATATATCTCAAACCAATATTTACCTTATTATCGAAAATAAATGTCATATAATATCTCATACCGACATTTACCCAAATGTCGAAAATAAATGTCATATATCTCATACTGACGTTTACCTATTTGTCAAAAATAAATGTCATATATCTCATACTGACATTCACCTAAATGTCAAAAATAAATGTCATATATTTCTTATCGACATTCACATAAATGTCAAAAAATAAATGTCGTAATAATCTTACCAACATTTACATATATGTTGTGAAGTAAATGTCGCAAATTCTTTTCGACATTTACCTAAATGTCACAAAATAAATGTCACAAATTCTTCCCGACAATTACATAAATGTCGGAAAAATCCCCCACACAAAATTTTACGACATTTGGTCCAAATGTAAAATAAATATCGGTAAACAAATTTGTGACATTTAAACATCATAATACGACATTTAGAAAATGTCATTGTATCTCCACTTTATTGTAGTGAGGGCACCAAGATCTCGACTTTCTCCATCAATTCTCAAGGAATTAGCTAAGGTATGGATGCTCTTCACTCTTGGGATCTTTTCCCCAAGAGGCCCTCTCAAAATTGGATTTCAAAGTTCCCCAACTTCTAGGTTTTCAATCAAATTCGTGGGTCTCTTTCTAAAATTGTTTCCATTGATCTATAATGGTTGATTATGATTATATATGAAGGTTTGTGGATGAATTCATGTAATGTTAATGGTTTTTGATCAATTCCCCACATGACCCATGATTTCCCTTCTTTCTCAAATATAAACCCTAGTATGCTTTGATTGATGAATGAAGGATGAGAAGCTAGTATGTTTACATGTAATTCATTATTGTATTATGATGATATCCTATATGATGTATGAATGTCAAGAAATTAGGGTTGAATCTTGAAGAAAAGCCTTGAAGGCTATGATGAGGGCTTTCGATTGGTGAGGGTTCTTATATTGAGGTGTTGATCCACTTATGGTGGAGGTGCTTACTTGATTTATGTATTGTGGAGTTGAATCATGATTTACTCTTCCCTACAACCCTAAATATGGTCATGTATGTTATGCTATGATATGAACATGTATGTTATGCTATAATTATGATAGTGTTGGTATGTTGAATGAAAGGTAATTCTCATAAACACTATATGACTATGATATGAGGGAACATTCTCACATGTTCTTTATTCTTAGGATGAAAGGCTTTTCTAACCTAATGAGTCCTTGAGCTAATATGATGTAATTTGGGATGAATGCTTTAAGTGCACTCTCCTATGAACAATAAACTTAAGTAAAGTCTTAATGTTAGTTAAAGGGAATTGTTCTTAGCACCGAGCGGATATGAATATGATATGGGTTCCTTCACGTTAGTAGTTTGGTTCACATTACGGTGTCTCATGAGATGGAAACCCGCACGCTAGTAGTACAAGGTTTCTAGTAGCAATCTCCATATCCCTTAACTATGTGCCCACATAGGTTTTAGCTAGTGGATCCACTTAGAAGATATTATGCATGTCTTACCTAAGTGAAGTAGGACACTCTCTTTTCGGTGTGGGAGCAGAACACCGGATTCCATGTAGCTCATATGGTCTATGTCGGTTATTGCTAATCTCCCTATGTTTAAGAAATACGAACTAATAAATGAATATGACTTGTGAATATGAACTCTAGCTAGGATTCTTGAGGGGTACTACTTGGTATAGGTAAGGGTATGGGACTTTACCTAGACATTGCACACGTGGGTTTTTGAGGAGTTCTTCTGTGAGTCCTTTTGTTTACGTATGGCAACTTATGAATGATGTTAAGGTTGGTTTCACCTATTACGATGTTGATTATGTATGTGACTACACTTGAGCCTTCTTGATGTCTTTACTTAGTATATATGTGGGTATGGGACTTCATATGTACATTGCACAAGTGAACTTGAAAGGGGGTCTTGGGTGGTGTCTTTATGGTATGATGTTAATTGAACTCAAACATGTAGGATATGAACTTTGGTTAAGTACGATGTTACCTATGACCATGAATGTCTCTTTATCTTATGGTATGGATTGATTACGTATTACTTGAATGTGCATTGTGTCTTTTAACTTGAGATAGCATGTTTTCAACAAAAGTCCCTTTTATTGCATGGTTTAACATGTAGGATATGACTAAATCAACCCATTTCATTCCCGTCAAGGCTTCTTATTCAGCGGAATATTATGTTAAGTTGTAACTCAATGAGATAGTGAGGATGCGTGGGGTTCCTTTATCTATTATTTTGGATAGGGGTACTCAATTTACTTCTCACTTTTGGAAGGCATTCCAAAATGTGCTTGGTACCAAAGTAAAGCTTAGTACCACATTTCATCCCCAAACGGATGGTCAAGCGTAACGCACCATTCAAACCCTAGAGGACATATTGAGGGCATGTGTCATTGACTTGAAGGGTAATTGGGATGACCATCTACCGTTGATAGAGTTTGCCTATAATAATAACTACCATTCAAGTATTGCTACGGCTCCGTTTGAACCACTTTATGGGAGAAGGTGTAGGTCTCCAGTTGGGTGGTTTGAAGTAGGTGAATTTGCTCTTATTGGTCCCGAAGTAGTTTATGAGGCCATTGAAAAAGTATGAGTTATTAGAGATAGGTTGAAGGCAGCCCAAAGTCGGCAAAAGTCGTATGCCGACAATAGAAAGAGGGACCTTGAATTTGAGGTAGGTGATTGGGTCTACTTGAAGATTTTACCCATGAAAAGGGTAATGAGGTTTGGCAAAAAAAAGAAACTTAGTCCCTGGTACGTGGGCCTGTATGATATTTTGAAACGTGTTGGAAATGTTACTTACGAATTGAACTTGCCTAATGAATTGGCTACGATTCACCCGGTGTTCCATGTCTCAATGCTCAAAAAGTGCATAGGTGATCCGGTATCTATCCTTCCTCTAGAAAGTTTAGGAGTTAATGAGAACCTTTCTTATGAAGAGGTTCCGATTGAAATTTTACACCGACAAGTGAAGAGTTTGAGGAATAAAGAGGTAGCTTCCGTTAAGGTCCTATGGAGGAACCATCTAGTTGAAAGTTCTACATGGGAGGCCGAGGCCGATATGATGTCCCGCTATCCTCATCTATTTCCTCCTACTCTTATTCAAACTTGAGGTAAGTAGTTTCTCTTGAGTTTGTAGTGAATTAGGAGTTATGTGTATTGTATGAGTTTTTGCCATGAATTTCTTTTTGTGGTGGAGTCCATGTGGAAAAGCATGTATTTCATAATTTCTGTTTCTCATGAATTATATGTCCCTCTGTTGAATTGCTTGATTGATATGGTAATTGCATATTTGACTTATGAGGTGAATTGATAAATGTGCTAAATTGTGCTTTGAAATGACTTGTTGAATCGATATAGTGATCTTGAACTTATCATTTATTGGAGAAGGTATTTCCTCCTATGGACATAATATATGATGAATTTCATGCATATTAAGTTGGTAGATGTAGTTCTTACTTCCTTATATTGTTTTGATACGACTTGATTTGGAATGGAAGTTTTCTCCTTTGAATAGGTGCTTATGGTGAATTGTGCATATTAGAATGTTTGCACATTTTTGGTATTTATGCTTATTGTACTGTTGGTTTAGAGCTTCTAACTTAGTTTGGTGTCTTCATCGACATTCGGGGACGAATGTTCCCAAGGGGAAGATAATGTAACACCCCAGAAGTTTAACGTCCTAAGCTAGAGCCTTATATGATATCTAGTAACTTAAAAAGGATAAAAAAATGATGTTTTAAGTCCTTGTCTAATGTAACTAACTTAGTAAGAAAGTGTTAGTTCATGAACGTCAAGAAACGACCATGACGTCTGGAAACTAGTAACTTGAACTAGTGTGGTCTTAGGTCTTGTAGTGAGGCTTTGGAGTGATGTATGAGGACTAAATCTTGTAAAAATGATTTAGATAAGTAGAACTTCATGTTTAGGGTCCAAACGTCCGGGTACGACCCCCCCCCCAAGGACCACCCTAGGGGTCCTTGGGAGGACCCAACCTTTGGCCAAAAAGTTGTTAAAAACAGCAGCACCTACGAGACCCAAACTACGGCCAGTATATTGGTCTACGGACCATAGGTCTAGGTCGCAGGTGGGGACTTAGCTTGGGGAAGCTTAGCTCCCCAAAAGGGAGCCTCAGTCCCAAACGACGTAGTGCACAGAACGGTCCGTAACTCCACCTACGGTCCTTAGGTGGAGTGCTGCCAGGTTTCAACTTTTAATTTTAGTTTAGGGGTCTTAAATTTAGTTAGTTACTTAATGAAGGGTTAGGAGGGGTGGTTAGATAATTAATTACCTTTCAAAAACAAACTATAAGACCCTAACCCTAAGACTTTAAGTCATTGAACTAAAACTCACAACTCAAATATCAAAACACAACTTTCCTCTCCCAAACCCCTCTCTCTAAGAGCACCATTGAAGAAGGAGACCAAGGTTCATCTAGGCACTACAATAAAATGTACATACGATGAAATTAATTTGGTGACATTTGAAACAAATGTCGAAAAATAAAGAATTTCACGATATTTAAGAACAAAATGTCATAAAACAATGACATTTGATGTCAAATGTCATAAAAATAATTACATTTGGTATCAAATATCATAAAAATAATGACATTTGGTCCAAAATGTCACTATGATAATGACATTTATTGCAAAATATCGTTGTTTTTAGCGACATTTAGCGAAAATGTCATATAAATGATGACATTTGCTACAAATGTCGAATATAATATGACATTTATTACAAAATGTCATTTGTTTTAGTGACATTTAGAAAAAATATCGCTTAAATAGTGACATTTAATATAAATTTCTAATATATTATGACATTTACTGCAAAATGTCATTTATTTTAGTGACATTTAGAAAAAATGTCACTAAAATAGTGACATTTGTTGTAAAATGTCACTAAAATAGTTACATTTGTTGTAAAATGTCATTGATTTTAGTGACTTTTAGCAAAACTATTGCTAAAATAGCAACATTTAATACAAATGTCGAATATATTATGACATTTATTTCAAAATGTCGTTGATTCGATTGACATATAGTGAAAATGTCGCTAAAACAGTGACATTTTTATACAAATAACGAATATATTATGTCATATGTTGAAAAATGTCATTGATTTTTATGACATATGATGAAAAGTACTGTTAAATCCAGGGGCGGACTCACGTGGGTTCATGAACCCCCTCGGCCCTCGGGAAGAAATTACACGGTATATATAAGGTAGATGTTTTGTATTTCAATAACAAAGAGAAATTGATGGCGCAGTGGCAAGTCCCCATGAAATTTGGTTGTATGTCAATGGTTCGAATCTCTGTGTAAGCATTTTATCTTTCTTTTATTTTTCGTTTCAGTTTTTTTTTTATTTTCAGTTCCGTTTTTCAAGTTCTTTTTTACTTTTTTTTTACTTTAAGAAACGTGCTAAAAGTACTATGGTTTTAAACCTAAAAGAATTCAAGGTTCCCATTTCAAAAGGCTTATTTACACGTTTATACTTTTATTTTTCGAACCCCTTAAACGAAAATCCTGAGTCCTCCATTGGTTAAAAATATTATTAGTCGCTAATTACAGATATTTACACCTAATTTTTAAAATCTAATTATTTTTAAAAAATTATTCGTCATTATATATGAATAAATTTTGACCAAATTTGCCCCCAGATTATATCATTTGAATAAAATTTACTTTATGATAAAAATATCTCGTTTTTACCCTCGTTGTTATTCAAATGACTCAAGTTTAATTTTTATGAGAAAATGTAACTTGAGTTCGTTACATTACCGGTTGTGGAAGAAGAAATAACTTTTTCTTGTTATTCTAGAGAAGTTGAAAGATCCCGAAAGATCGATGTATTTGTCAATTGAACCTCACCTTCGCGTAATATTAAACTACATAAATGAATACTATTAGGCAGCTCTCATTGGTCAAGGTTCCTATTTATTTATTTTCCTCACTTTTATGACAATTTTTTCTATTTATTTATTTTTTATTATCATAAAAAATGAATGTGACAATTACCACCCCATTTATTCATATTCTTTCATATAAAAAAATTAATTGTTTTTATTTTCGTTACTCCCATGATTTTTTATAGTCATAACTCCTAAATCATATTCAAGTGCATGTTTATGATATCATTTCAAATTCCATATTATGTCATATAAATAGAGGCATTAGAAAATTTTGTTACAAAAGAAATGATCAATTTTTAATGTATAGTAAAGATATGAATTATCTAGGTAAAGCCTATTCTTAAGATATGTATAGTATTTTATAGTTTATACATTACTTTCTGATGTACTACTTATATGAGATTTGATTATTTTTTTAAGATCTGTTTTTTTGTTAAATGATTTTTTTTCATCTTCTTAATAATATTCGTCTTTTGATAAACGGATCGAACTTCAATCTAACGATTTAGTGAGAAAAATCTAAACATGCTCCTGTAATATATATTATCGGTGTATAGGTATAATTTTATTTTAATTTACATGTAAGTTGTATTTTTAGTTATATGAATTTTACTGTAAGAACTTGACAAGAGTTTTAA
The DNA here is from genome assembly GCA_029582725.1 of Solanum chiquidenum. Taxonomy (NCBI): domain Eukaryota; kingdom Viridiplantae; phylum Streptophyta; class Magnoliopsida; order Solanales; family Solanaceae; genus Solanum; species Solanum chiquidenum. Next base: position 14,702 of record JAJOOS010006941.1, read on the forward strand.
TCAATTCAAATTTCAATATATTAATTATGTGAGAAAATGATCAAAATGATCCTTGATGTATAGAGGTTGAATTATTTTGGTCCTTCATATATATCACCTTATCAAAATAGTCCTTTATGTATATAAAAAAAAATCATTTTAGTCCTTAGCCCTAAAACTAACCATAAAAGTAAAAAGAGAGGTTACATTTAACGGTGGGTCCCTCACTATTGACACCCAACATGTCTCTTCTTCTTCAATCTTCTCTCCTTCACCATTAGAGATCATTCTCCAACTTCAATCCACCCATGTGCGATATTCTTACAAGAAACATTACACACATTACACTTATTTCTTATCTCCATCTACCTCTACAAAACAATTCCAGTAGCTTGCACTTTCATACATACAAAAAAAAAACACAAGACCGCTGACACAAATACAAACTAAATAAACTAACTAAAACACTTCATTAATTTCTTTTAGAAGATTGCCATAAATTAACTCTTTACAAGCTTTAATTATATATTCACTTGTCGAAGCTCTATACGAAAAGGATATAGCTTTGTTATTTTTCCCTTTGTGAAATTAATAATTTTTCATAACTTTTTTTTTAATTCTATTTTTTAAGTTCTATTCTAAAACAAACTATTTAAACATATTTTTATTAATATTTATGTGACATTCAAAGTTTAATATTGATATGTAATTAATATAGAATATCACGTAATACTTGTATCAATTAAAGATACATAAATAAGTAGCAACTAAAGGAACTAATTGAGGGAGGGAGGGGAGGGGGGGGGACTGAAGCAAAGGGCTCCATAAAAAAAGTGCTGCCAAGAGGGTTCGAACACCCTCGATCATGAAACTAAAAAATTAAGCCATTTTCCAA
>JAJOOS010006942.1:0-47009 GCA_029582725.1 Solanum chiquidenum
GTCATCAATCCTGGGGATGGGATACTTATTCTTGATTGTGACCTTGTTCAACTACCTATAGTCAATGCACATTCTGAGAGAACCATCTTTCTTCTTTACGAACAACACTGGTGCACCCCATGGCGAAATACTAGGTCTGATGAAGCCCTTATCTAAAAGGTCTTTCAACTCCTCTTTCAATTCCTTAAGCTCTACTGGAGCCATTCTTTAAGGAGGAATATAAATAGGCTGGATATATGGAGGCGATCAATTCCAAAGTCGATTTCCCTATTGGGAAAAACTCCAGGAAGATCTTCTTGAAACACTTATGGAAACTCATTAACCACAAGAACAGACTCAAGAGTTGGGGTTTCGGAGCTTAAATACTTAACCCTAACTAGATGATAGAGATAACCCTTACAGATTATCTTTCTAGCCTTAAGGTAAGAAATGAATCTACCCATAGGTGCTAAGGTACTACCCTTCCATTCTAAGATTGGTTCATCTGGAAACTGAAAACAAACAATCCTGGTTCTATAATCGAGTGATGCATAAATGTAACCAATCCATGCCTAGAATGACATCGAAGTCTACCATTTCTAACTCTACAAGATCTGCTGAGGTGACTTTCTAGGAGACTGTGATAGGGCAATTTTTGTATACCCGTATAGCTATAACTGGGTCACCGACTGGAGTAGATACTGAGAAGGGTTCTGAGAGAGTTTCTGGACTAACACTAAACTTGACTGATATGAAAGGAGTAACAGAAGAAAGAGTATCCCCTGGATCTAACAATGCATAAACATCAAGATCAAAGACTCGTAACGTACCAATGACTACATCAAGAGAATCTTCCTGATCTTGGTGAGCTTGAAGAGCATACAATCTATTCTGGCGTTGTCTGCCACCTGTACCAGAAGAGTTACCATGTTGAGTCGGGCGACCTATTGGTGCTACTGAAGTTGTAGACTGAGCTCTACCATTATTACCTCCTTGGCCCTGTCTAGAAGGACAATCCCTCAACCTGTGACCAGACTGATCACACCCAAAACATCCTTCTTTTCCTACAAGACACTCACCCGGATGGTTCTTACCACACTTAGGGAAATTTGGGTAGGTTTTGGTGCCTGAAATACTACCTTGAGACTTAGAGCCTGATGCTCCACCTTTCTAATTATTCCAGAACTTGGAGGATTGAACACTGGCTGATGAAGGTGCTGGAGTCTATGATTTCTGCTGAAACAGCGAACGATTTCCACCACCCAATTTCTGTTTGGAATACTCATAGTTGCATGTTCTTGCTTTCTTACTCTCCTTAGCTTATTCCCTAACCTTATCACCCTTAACCTGCTGAGCGTGAGTCATAAGCCTAGAGATGTTCATATCTCTCAGTAACATAGCATTTATGCACTCCATTTTCACCAAATCTGACACTACATAGGAGAACTTATTCATCTGAGCTCTACAATCAGCAACCATATAAAGGGCATATCTGGAGAGTTGGGTAAACTTGATCCCATAATCTTGGACCGTCATATTACCTTGTCTCAGGTTCATGAATTCCTGAGCTTTTTCCTCCCTTAACTCTCTTGGGAAGAACCTGTCCAGAAAGGTTTCGCTGAAGCAATCCCAAGTAATAGGAGAGGCATTTGTACCCTTGTTCTCTTTCCACTGAGCGTACCACATATGAGCCACATCTTTCAGCTGGTAAGATGCCAACTCAACCCGATCATTCCCAGTGACCTGCATCAGCTCAAAGATCTTCTTGATCTCATCCAAGAAATTTTGAGGATCTTCTTGAACTTGCGTTCCTAATAACTCTGGCGGATTCATCCTAACAAAGTCTCACACTCTAGCTGTAGCTGACCCAACAATTCTATCAGTAGGAATTGGAACCTGCCAATTGTTCTAGTTGGCCACCCTATGATCCAACATCTTAATGGCATTCATGAATTCAGCATTTGAGACTTCCTGATCTGGAACTGGAGGAGCTGCGTTTGAGTTCCTGGCATTCGCATTCCTAGTGTTAGCTCTACGGGGAGGCATGAGCACTGAAACATAGACCATCGAGCTAGAATGGAATTAGATCATACATTATGCACGATAAGAGTAACAAGAAAATGATGTTTTCCTAAAGCACTTAGTAACCTCCCTCTCAATAGATGTGGTGCACTTCACACCCATGAAAAAAACACTACTTAGTGCAGCTTTTCAGACATCCTAGGATACTTAAACTTAATGCTCTGATACCAAATTTGTCACACCCCGTGCTTACCCCTGGACGCGGACACGGGACCTAGGATCACAAGTGACCCCAAGCTAACCCTGCTGGCATAATCATGAGCATTCTAAAGATAACTAAATAATAAAAACTGTGCGGAAGCTATAATCATAAATAAAATGAAAAGATGGGGAAAATACCCTTATAATATAACTGAGATGAATGAAAACTAATGAATTTAATACAGGGAAAATATTAACTCATAACCAAGCTGAATCTAACTATGTTTGAAAATAGCCTCTAAACTGACTAGAAATATTGGTACATGCCCCAACTAACTCATGACTAATGTCCTCAAAGAATGCGGACTCACCACTGATTCTGCTGAACTTGAGATCGGGAACCAATCTAAGCGTGATTTGGATGATGAGAACCTGAACCTACATCACGAGAAGATATAGCGCACGTATGCGTCAGTACTCGAGGAAATGGTTCAAGAAGATCCATCTCTATCTAGTATAGAGATTGTTGAAAAATATTATGGGCCACAAACTCGTAACCATGTATTTGGATTTGGGGGTGGAGTAAAAATGAAAGATTTGAAAGGTGGAACTTTTTCAAAGGCTGAACTATTGTCCGCTCTACGTTCAACTCGCGATGATAACAAATTCTTGAATAAAGAAAACAAATCATTGCATGAGGAAAACAAATCCTTGAATGATCGCTTGTCTACCTTAGAAGATGAGATGAAAGAAATAATGAAAATGAAAGAATTATTTGTTGCTCAACAATCACATGTCCCACCTACAATATCGCCTGTTTCAATTGAATGATAATTGTTTTTCTGCTGACCAAGTAAGTAATAATATACCCGACTTTATTCTATATAAGAAGGCTTTTAGTTACTGAGATGATAGCTCTGCCTCAATCTCTCTACGATGTCCACATCCTCGTTGTGAATGGTTTGTCTTTTTTTTTCAAGTGAAAGATGAAATACCTAAATGATATTATCAAGATTCTCTTCTAGAGAACTTACAGACTAAGCATTCACAACCTTAAATAGATCTCATATAAGTTCACTGCCATACATAATAGCAAACAGTAGTCCGTACGATGCAAAACTAGCAGTTCCCAGTTTTGAAGTTCCACATCCCTTATATTTATAGATAGAAAATGTTGGGAAGCTCAAGAAAAAGTAAGTTTGCATAATCAAGGATTGTTTTACGACAATGAAAGAACCTGCTCCTATAAAGTTTTATGTATATTGTTCTTGAGTTGTAATAGTTTTCTTTGAGTTGTTCTTAATTGATTGTAGTAGCTGTTGTTTTGTGTTTGTGAGGGACTTCATTCATTCATTGAAGAGAAGAGTTAAGAGTTTAGAGGTTAGGATTCTTGTCAACAGTTCTCTACGTGTTAGAAGGGAGGTTGTAAGCCATAAATTGCTATAGTTTAGTTGAGTTTTTGGAAAAATCTTACAGAGGTTAGTCGTGGTTTTACCTTCCTTGACAAAGGAACTTTCTTCTCAAAGAACATGATTTTCGGAGTACATAGGTCACAACCAAACTAAACATGATAAATAAGCTTCACTATCGTACTAGTTTAAATGATATTCGGTCATTTCAGGAGTATATTTTTTGAGTTTCAGTGCTCATATATGGTATGAAAACCAGAATTATAATTGTTGGATGAATATAATCAATATTTGCTCATTTCAAAGTATTTCGAAGCTAAAAATAGACTAAAGGATTAAGAATCTTAATATTGTTATCTCCAGCTACAGATCAGTCTTTCAACTCTCGTCCCTGCAAATGCTTGTGAAACCAAACCTGTTGGTATATATCTTTTGACTTGGATCCACAACCAGCACAATGTTTTCATCTATTATCCATATGCACTTTATTGTCATTGCTGATTATAATACTGATCTATTCTCATTGCTTTCATTTTTGTAATTACTAGTCTACATTAGCCTTGTTATCAAGTTCTGCTTGTTCTTTCTCCCGGTTCCACTGCTCTATTCTTGCACACCTCTCTTCACTGCCATCCCTAACTGGACATAATAGTTGGTCTCATGTGGAGCCTCAAATATCGATCGCGATGATACATATTTGTGAATGCTTTGTCAAGTTAGTTCTAGATGATGTTTTCACACAAGAGATTTCTGCCCTATTTTTTTGTTTATAGCAATTGTGTTTGCCCAGCTTATTTTTCATTCCTGCTCATCTCCAAAGCTATTAAGTCCATTGTTTATATTATGAGACAAATGTTATGTATTTAAGTTTTAAATCTTCAAAATAGATATTGGATTCTCGGTTAATGCATCTCAAAGTTTTCTAATAAATTTTTTCTTATTTTCTAGCAGCTTTTGTTGATGTTTCTGGATGACACTTGATGAAGATCAGAACATTAATTTTTTTTGCCTAGCTTTTGTTCATTCTCCAGTGCAAGATACAAGATTAGAAGAAGATTAATGAACTCACTATTAGTTTGCTACAAATTTTATGCAAAACTTGATGTCATAGTCCAACTCGGATGTTAGCTAAATTTTTTTGGTTAAGGAAGTATTGAAAGTAATATCATGGATGTAAACCAGTTTATTTTAATTAATTGCTCTCTTTACATATATCTTCTTCTCTCTGTCTCTTCTCTCTCTCTCTCTATATATATATATATATCATCTTTTTGTAGCGAATATTTTAGTAGCAATTTGATATTTGTTGTAATGTATATTAGTGGTCAATCAAGAACAAGAATTATTGATGGTCTCTAAAGGTTAATCTATGACGACCAGGCTTGTTTCACGTCTCTACTAGATAATATAGACCAAGAAATGATGCTCTTCCCTAAAGCTATTCTAGGACGGGGTTGTTGATAGTCGCAAAAGCAATTCTAGGACGAGGTTGGTGATATTCGCTAATGTATTTCTTGGACCAGATAGTACTCGTCTATAAAGATATTCTAAGGCCAGGTCTTTAACGGTCGCTAGATATTACTAGGACCAGATCTATATCGTCTCTAAATATTATTACGACTAGTTTTTAGTGGTCGCTAATGAGTTTTACCGACCTAGAAAAAGTATTTCCCAAAATATATTTGGTCTGTTTGAGACCATAAATACCGTCTCTGAAGGTGTTTCCGACGAGATTGGATCCCCGTCCCAAAAAACCTTTAACGACTGGTTTTTTTGTCCCATCGTTGTTGAGCGATAGCGAAGGAAGCTTTTAGGAAAGGTGGGGACCAGATTTTTCAGGTCTCAAATGCTCGTTTGGGACCAGATTTCTACTTTCAAGGACCATATTTCCCTTCCTTAGAGACTATTTTTCTTGTAGTGTTGACACTCGTGTCAAACCCTTTAATTTTTCATGTCTTCATTAGATAAAGTCTTTATCTACGGTTAGTGATGTTTGCGTAATCAAGACCAAAATTCCAATGCAAGTGTCTACGATCGTACAATAGTAAAGTAACCCAACCAAGAGTTGGGGTCGAGTCCCAAGGGAGTGGGCTTGAGAATTAATAGAAAAATAAAATGAAGTTCTAATTAGCCATAGCTAAAGACATTATCGAATGGAAACATGTTAAATCTGATGGGTGATGCAAGCGTCAATTATCAATGGGGGTTTGTCACAAGTAAACAAAAACAGCAAAAATGCAAAGAGTACTAATCAAGGAGATGAAGGTTCTTGGGATGTGATAGGAATACGTGATAATAAATCTGTTGAATATTTGTGACTAGGCTAGACTATAGTGGGGGTAAATTTTCTCTCGAGCAACTTACCCCGAATCAAATAGGTTCCTCTCGGACACCAACTTGCCGCATGAAAAATAGCCTCACCCTTAGCACACTCACTCTCTCGATCTGAGTGTGTGGGAGAAGGACTAGGGTTAACTCTCTCGAGGTGAACGTCATGTCGACCCACTCCCACCGGCCATGAATATAGTAGTCTTTATGACCTCTCTGTTGAGCAAGCAGAAAACACAAAGGTGAAATCGTATTTGCAACTACAATTTCATTAAGTTCCACCACAACTAATAAATGAAATCACATCTAAAAAACAAATAAATCATCAACAAGCAAGACCCAATAGATACTCTAATCCATATTCACAAAATCACAGCCCAAGAATTGGGGTTTTAGCTACACATGTAAAAGAGATAAAAATGTATACCAATCTCAGTTTCCATCAATGGGTATGCAATATTAAGTCTTAAAACAAGTCAAAAGTGAATAATACTCAAGACCCAAGTCCAAAATTTTGGAGTTGAAACCCTTTGAATCTTCAAGTTCTTCAAAACCCTATCCAAGCTTAGAACTCAAAAGTCTATGTTAAAAATTATATATTAAAAATCTGATATTAAGTTACAACTCTCAACGAGTATTTATAGTTTTCAAAAATTTGTGCTGCAGTGGATAATTCAGCATCGTTAGTCGAGATCACCGATCAACTCGGCGATCCGCCCTTTGGTAGATTTCATCACTGTCTTGCTCTATCCTTCAGCATCGTCGTGTTTGGATCATTGAGTGACATAGTACAGCTTCATGGAACTGTTCGGTGATACGTCAACTGCTCCTTTTCACAGCCGATTTGATCATTTTCGTCAGGGCTCAGCACACTGGAACAAAAGGCGAGGCTAAGACCTTTTGGTGACTCACCGAATGGGTTCGGCGATTCTCAAATCTTCATTTCTTCATTCTTTTAGCTCCCTTTGTTTCTTTTTTGCTAAGTAGTGTCCATGCTTTCCTTCAAACTCCAAGTACCGGAAACTTTAGGGTTTTCATCAGATATTGAGATAAAATATGCATTTGAGGACACTAATTCTATCAAAATATTACCCTAAATGAGTCCAATTTGTGGACTCATCAGTTAGCTTTAGCAATTTCACGCTTAACCAATAAATTTTAGGAACCGATCCCTTGGGACTCGACCCCAACCCTTGGTTGGGTTATTTTACTATTGTACAATCATACACACTTGCATTGGAAGTTGTGTCTTGATTACGCAAGCATCAAGTACTCCTCGTATTTTTACCGAGGTTAGAAACCAACATCCTTCTTAATAGAATAGATAGGGATATTTGAGTGGTCATTAGCCCACCCAAATGTTATTTTTGTTGAGATGGATTGGCTCAAAACAAACTAAACAATGTGTACCCAAATTTGAAGTTTCACCATAAAAATATAGTTTTTTCTTTTTGAAAATTTCTTATACAAGTTTTTGACAACATTTAGCCCTATTTTTTTATGTTCCAGCCAGAGGGAGGGAGAACTCATCCCCCCTCCCCCCCCCCCCCATCCTCATTGAATGTTTTGATGGGTGTAACAATTTTAGTTGTGCAAAGTTAATATTTGTGTTAGGACATTTGTCTTCAATTAGGTGTTTAAATTGAAGTTTTTTTTTTTTGGGGGGGGGAGGGCGATAATCACTGTGGTTTATAATTGGAAATCGAACAAGAAGTTTTTCTCTTTTGTTTTTGGGTTTTGATTTTGATTTTTTAAAGAATCAATTTCGTGAGGTCGACTTTTTCCAATGACTTTTGAAGTCGGTTTTTTTTAATTGGTTTGAGGCATTATCTTAATAGTGAACAACAAATTGAATATAATCTTACAATTAAATCCAGGAGGTAGGATGTACACAAAATTTACCCTTACCTTTCCGGGATAAAGATGTTTTTATTATTGATCCTCAATTCAAAAGAGGAGTTTCTTCGGACCTATTTTGAAGTCGGGTTATTTTAGTAGTGAACAACATATTCAAGATTATCTCACAAGTGAGTTTGAGGATGCAAAGGTCTACAAAGATTTTCCACCTATCTTTGTGTGATAAAAATGTTGTTTCTGTAGAGCCTACGATTCAAAAGTTGTAATACTCTATATTAAAAATAAGTGCACATATGTCATTTAGCTCTTGTTTCAAAAATAAATAAGTTGATTGGGTGTTGTTTTGACCAAAATGGATTTTTGTTTTTAAAAGAAAACAAAAGAAAGGAAAGGGGGAATGGGCTTTAGCCCAGCTCACGTGCAAAGGGCTCCAATTTGCTGTAGAACCCTTTCAGGATTTTATTCTCCCATTTTGAAGCAGCAGAAAGTTTAAAGAAGGAAAAAATAAAAATAAATCAAGAGCTCTATCATCGGTCTCCGGTGAAGAAGTAAATAAGGGGGAAAATCAAGATTTGTTAATTAGTTAAAGAAAGAAGTAGAAGAAAAAGGTAAGTTTCTTAGCTTAGTTTAAAGATTGAAGTTGAATATTCCATGACTATAGATGGGGTTCAAAAGTAGTGAATCATGAGTTAAACAAATAGAAAAATTTGTTAAATTTCCAGAAATTAATGGAGTACATTTAATTATTGGTTTATGAGATTTGTATATTCGCATATATGAAACAAAATTAATTGGATAGTAAGGTTATGTCGATCTTTTACAATGAGGATTAATCAAGAAGAGGATATTTTGTGTGATTAAAGCACTATTTAGGTAATTGGACAGATTTCAAATCATTCATGAAACCTCTAGGGCTGGGTTTTTATTGTAGTATGAATTACCTTAAACGAAGAAGTTAACACGAAATTGATATGAATATGATTAACGATTGACCAAAGGGATTCATACGGGTTACTCGAGTGGCAAGCTTGGTATTTTCAGCACAAGTACTGTGAGTAGTAATCTTACCACAATTTGTATTTCACAAATTTCATGATTTTTACATGGTTTATAAAGTAAATGTGTTATCAAATGTTTTGTACTTGTATGTGGGACAAACCTTTTACTTGATATGATACTGAAAAGATTATTTGAGATGATCTTATTTTTACAAGATATGATTACGATTATTAAAAAGGTTTTACACTAATTTGAGAAACAGTGTTTTGACAGGTGATTGTTAAACTTTGAAATGATATGATTTGATAAGACTTAAATGCGTTGTTCGATTTTGAAATGCTTCTACTGATTACAAGAAAAGTATAAATGGGAGTAGACCTTGATAAATCCCGTAGCTAATGGTGGGTTTGTTAGACCTTGTGCACCTTGTAGTTACATATTACCGATAAAGCCCTTGCTAGTGGGAAGGTAGAACTAGCATAATGTTACTGATATCCCTCAAGTAGGGATCTACTTATATGAATATTTAACTCCTTTATGAGGAGTTGACTGTTATTGGTTACTTCTTCAAGAGAAGGCCCCACTAATTACACGATTCATCCTTGGAAACCTCCCAACTATAATATTTGATATGGAAATGTCTTTCTAAGTTTACTATTAAGTATTTACATTGATTTTTCTTATATGAGGCATATAAGATTGAATTTTGTACCATTTCTGAAAGGACATTATTTCATCATTTTGATTATTATACTAGCATGTTTCATGATTTCTCCCTCATTAAAATGATTGTGGTTAAGTATTATTACTCAGTGAGCTAGCGTCTCACTCCTCGCTTATTATTTTTACAGAGAACTCAGGTGGAATCGAAGAGGATTTCCTTAACTAGAGTATGATTTGGTAGTATCTGGTGAGCCCCACATTGCTTCGCGTGTCAAGAGAACTATTGATTTGCTATTTTCATTTAGTTTATATTAAAAACTCTTATAGTCGCTCCATTCGTCATCCCTTTTATTTGAGTCATGAATAGTCTTTCATATTGTAGTCAAGTGACTAATTTGGAACTTATTTTTCGTATTTGAAGATGAATTGGTTTTATTGTTTGACAATCACATCATTGATGGATATTATGTCATGTCTTATAGTTGTTATTAGTTGTGTTGTGAATTTTTGAAACAGTGAAAATTTAGGATAGGCCTAAAAACAAAGGAAACTCTGCCCGAGTTTCTGTAGAATTCTTGTAAGCCTTGCTTTGGAATTCTTCCCCTTAGCACCGGTCACTGTCCTAATTTGGGTTGTGACAAAGTTGGTATCAGAGCATGTCACGACCCGAGAGCACCCCCTAGTCGTAACCGGCATACTTGACCCCAAAGGGGTCTTATACAAGCCTCATAGCATTCATTCATTGCATAGGTAATAAAAATAGTGCGGAATTAAAAGTTATTTAACACCAAAGTATTAGAAGTCGCATTTATAAAGCAGTGGAAATACTAAGTCTCACATGAACATCTTAGACAAACTTTAACAAGATAGGGTCACGGCCCTTTACAATCGAAAACTTAGACAAAAGTCTTAAAACATAAAAGAACTAAAACAATAGAAGTCCTTGTCCTCGATCTATGAGGGCATACCAAGTCTTGGAGGAAAACTCTATCCAAGCACTTCAACCTTAGGTAGAACCAATCACTTGCCGGGACCTACACTTTGTAAAAATAGAAGAAATATGGATTAGCACACACATATGTACTAAGTATGGTGACCATGCAAAAACATGCTTAAAACGGACATTTTAGTTTAGAACCATGCATATGATTTCTTTTGAGAAATATCACAAGTTATAAGCATAAAAACATAGAATACATCATAACCAACATCTAAGACATTCTTCACATTTAGACTTCACCTCAAGTAACCCTTAATGCTAAACTTTGTAAAATGCATGAAAGGCGTCCCATACCACCCTTCATACCACATCAAGACCACCCAAGAGTGACTTACCATTCATCATGCTTCACATTACAAGTAATCATGCTCAACTAGTACCAACATACAACACATACCCATATTCATCAAGTAAGTCATTTCATCATCTTAGGACCTCTATCTAAATTTACCCTAATACACACCTAAATAAGATATGAAGTGGCCGCCCATACAACCTCTTCACATACACCTGGGCATTCCTCAAGTCAACAATAAACAAGAACCGATACATTTCAATACAATATGCCATGTAACTCATTTCATCAATATAAGCTAGTTATTCAACTATTTCATTTGGACCACAAGTCAACATTCATTAATAGATTCATTTAGGATACATTCATGCATTTAGAGGACTTTTATTAATTAGCCATTAAGGCTTAGAGAACTCACTATAGTACCTTTAAAGCCTTCTCGTGCAATGTATATATAGCATCCCATACTACTACCTACACTTTGTAGTACCTATCAAGTACCTAGAGTGCACATCTCACATGATGGGAATAGGCATTTAACCGACATCGACCATGATAGCTAAGTCATGGAATCCGGTGTCATATAACCCCATACCGAAGAAAGGTGTTCTACTTGCCAAGGGTAGAACTAGTACACATCCTATGTAGGAACATAGTTTATGGGATATCAAAGGTGTTTATTGGACTCTAGCCTAACATTGGGAAGAACCATCATCTTAACCATATCCACTCGGTGCTTAGCCTTATTACCCATAGAGTACTTCATTTCGTTAACATTATTACACATGGGAGGGTGCCCTTTGGGATACCGAATGAAGGTACATTATAAGGATAGCTCATTAAATCCCCATGGAAGGGTGCCTTAGGCCTATCGATTCTTCATTAAAGAGTGCCTTAAGCCTACCAGTCCAAGGTTCATCATTCCACACATGAGAAGGGCTACCACCATTAGGTCTACCAATTTCATGGTTTATCAATTAACATTCATGGAAGGGATACCAACATTAGGTCTACCGATCCTAAGATACAATAATCATATCACATTCATTTACACAAGAAGAAGGTGCCCTAGGCCCACCAATCAAACTACATCATTACATTACATTACTAAGGAGAACCTTTCACAATAGATCAACCTCATACCTTTATTCTTTTATTAGTGTAGAATTGAGCAATAGTCCTTCAAGACAACACAATTACCCTTCATACATTCTCCTATTGATTTCGTGAAGATCACACACATATATTCACATTTTGATCACACATGGATCCATCACACATGAGGTATAGGGAGATATACATCAATTCAATATCATAAAGTGCATGAAGGTAAACACCTCCACCTTAAGTGGATCACACATCAATGGATCACAAATCTTCATCAAGGCAACTCCATTTCAACCCATAGATTCAATATACTACAAGACATAAGAAAATTGACATAATTCCATAACCAATTCATCATCAACATAAGCAATTCAATAAGATTCCATTCAAAATTCACCTTTCCAAGCCATGATTTTCACATCACCAACACATCAATAGTTCACCACAATAAGGAATAACAATTTCCATAAATTCATCAATTAACTTCAAATACACACCTACTACTCATTATACTTCCATAATTAACCAATTCCCAATCAAGTTCCATAATAAAGAGATTTAGGGAGAATCATGGGTTCTTGAAGGAATTCAATATAAAATCATCTTTAAATCCTTAAGCAAACCACAATTCATCATTAGAATAACCTTGAAAACGTTTTAACAATGAACCCATGCTTAGATTAGAAAATAAGATATTTGATCATTGAAAGGCTTTGAAATCTCTTTTGATTTGACTCCTTAAATGAAAGATTAATCAAGGATCAAGGGTCACCATACCTCATACTTGAATAAACCCACAAAATCCAAGTGAAATCTCCTTGATATCCCAACCCTAGCTTGATCTTCACCTTGAGCTCCAATGGAATTTCTAGAGAGAACCTTTTTGGGAGGTAAGGTTTTTTTATGCAATGACTCTAAAATACCTTTTAAATATTTTAATATACTTAAAATACAAAAAAAAACACCTAAAATAACCGTCCATGCAATTTAAAGACTTGGGGTGAATTTACCAATTCACCCCTAACTTAACTGCAACTTGCACCAGAAACCAGTTCCCGTCAACGGATCCAATCCACGGACCATGGATTGGTTGACGGCTCGTGCTGTCAATCCGTTGTTTTGGATTGGGGCATGATTTTGGGGCTCATGACCTACGGAGGCCAACCACAAACTGTGGATAGACCTACGGGGCGTCAACCCAATCTGTAGGTCACCCTAAGTTGGCAAACTCACTTGATTCAAGGGGGTCTTAGGGGTTAGACTTGGGATCCTTCTCAAGGACCCTTAGGGTGGTCCTTGGGGAGTTGTACCCAAAGGTTTAACCCTAAACACGATGTTCTAAGTACAAGAGTCACTTCTACAAGTTTTCACCCTCAAACAACACTCCAAACTTCAACGACAAGGCACTACAACACACTAGCACAAATGACTAGTTTTTGAACGTTATAGTCGTATCTTGACGTTTGACCTCCAATCTCTTTAAACTAAACTTCAAAAGATATTTCTCATTATTTCATCAAGTTCTCAACTTCCAACTCACATGTGAGGCTCTAGTTTCACTAGTTCATTTTTAGGGTCGTTACAGAGCACTAGGTTATTCTTATGACTTTTGGTGCACACGTTAGTAGTAGAATCTCAATTATGGTTATGTTGCTGGCCATTTCTATAATCGTGATTATGTGAGGACGTGATAGGATGTGTCTAGTCTTTTATTTTCATTCCTACTTAAGTGTGTGATGTTTATGGCCAACTAGATTAATCTAACATTATTTGTTTCTATTAACTAGATGGATCGAACCTGATTATCTAATGACAGAGCTACGATAGGTGTTCCTGAGGAACCTAATGTCACTTCGTTTAGGCAGCCAACTTCCTCAACTTGGAGGAGGAAGAGAGCTCACAGAACTGGTCGAGGTAAGGTCTGTAATTCCACTATAGGGAACCGTGGCGCCACTTCTCGAACTTCAAGGGAGGTCACTCTGGAAAGGAACACTAGTCCACCTCCATCATCGCATTAGAATGCTACTCTTGGGGTACTTACCTACATGTAGAGATCCATAGAGAGTTTGGGCAATATAATGGATAGATAGGAGAGGAATGGTCAGCATAATGTTGCTCCTACTCAGACACATGCACCACTTCAGGTACCTGCACATACCTATACTTTTTGGAATAAAGAGGTATCCTTGCAGGAATTCTTGAAGTTGAAATCACAAAAATTCAAAGGTTCTGATAGTTCAGTTGATCCTCAAAGTATCTTAGATTAAACATTCAAGGCCCTTCGGATGCTAAGATGCTCTAGTGAGAGATCAGTGGAGCTGGCAGCATACAAACTAGAGGACATGGCAAACATTTAGTATGAAATTGTATTGCTAGGTCGACCTACTAGGCAGCACCACTGAAATGGGATGAGTTCACTAAGTTGTTCATGGATAATTTTCTTCCTAACAGTCAGATGCAAAAGTATGCAATTCAGTTTGAGAGGTTAGTACACACTCCAGATATGGATGTGGTGACTTATAATGCAAAATTTTGTAAGCTCGCTAGATATGCTCCTCTTTTGGTACCCATTGAAGTAGATAGAGTTCAGCGGTTCGTGCCTGGGTTGGTTGGTGGTCTATTCAATTCCCTAGCCCCAAATATGAGTACTATGACTTATTCGAAAGCATTTGATCTAGGTAGAAAGATTGAAGACAAGGGTCGAGAGGAGCATGCAATCTAGGATGTACGTAAGAAGGCCAAGATAGGGGGATCTTACGGCAGTGACTTGGTTGCAAATCACAAATTAGGGAGTCAGGGGAGACAACAATAGGGCTCTCAGACAGGGATGGATACAATTTCACAGTCCACATACAAGCAACATCACTAATAGGGTATTGAAGGACAATCATCAGCACGGGGACATCGTAATTCTGGAAAAAATATATGTCCCTGCTCCATCCTGCAAGCCTTGTGGTAAATCAAATGTAGGCTAGTGTCGTGTTGTAACCGGAGGGTTCTTTTGGTGTGGTCAGTTGCAGCATCACATTAGGTATTGCCCTCTACATCCGAGAAACCCCACATAGACTTTTGCTCAGATAGCTGCACCTACTCAGACCACTCATAATGATTTAGGTAATACTGGTACAGGAAATAGAGGTAGACGTGTTTGAGATTGTTTCAGTGGAAATAAAACACAAGGGAATGTTGGTAGAGGTCAGTCAAGACTCTTTGCACTTACTAGACAGGATGTTCAAGCCTCAAATGTGGTGCTTATAGGTATTCTTTCAGTTTGTTCCCTTGATACACATGCTTTGATTGATCCAGGATCTACCCACTCCTACATGTCCTCATACTTTGCTTTAAAAGTTGATAAACAACCAGAGATGTTGAATAATCCTTTTCTTGTTTCTACTCATGTGGGGGATTCTTTGTTAATTGAATCTGAGTATCGTGATTATGAGATAAGAGTTGAAGGTAGGGATACTCTAGCTAACCTAATTATACTTGATATGATTGATTTTGAGTGTTGATGGACATGGATTGGTTATCTCCTTGCTATGCTATTGTTGATTATCATGCAAAGATAGTCACATTCCAAATACTTAATGAGCCTGCTTTAGTATTAAAAGGGGGTTAAGTCCTTGAGGTGGGAAAATTATATCTCTTATGAAGGCTCACAGATTACTTCAAAAAGGTTGTATGGGTCTTTTAGATATGGTAAGGGATACAACAAAAGAAACACTTAGCTTGGAGAAAATACCAGTGGTGAATGAATTTTCTAATGTATTTCCTAAGGATTTGCCAGGATTACCTCCTGTAAGAGAGATAGACTTTGATATTGATTTGGCTCCTGATACATTTCCAATATCCATACCCCCATATCGTATGGCACCAGTAGAATTGAAGTAGCTAAAACTACAGTTGCAAGACTTACTCGATAAGAGTTTTATCCGACTGAGTATATCTCCATGGGGCACACCAGTATTATTCGTAAAGAAGAAAGATGGGCATCTAAGAATGTGCATCGACTACAGACTATTGAACAAGGTAACGACACATAATAAGTATCCTTTACCTCGCATAGAGGACCTATTTGATCAATTACAAAGAGTTCTCCACTTTTCGAAGATTAATCTTTGATATGGTTATCATCAACTCAGAATCAGGGAGGAAGATATTTCCAAGGCAACATTTAGGACTCGATACGGGCACTATGAGTTCCTTGTGCTACTTTTTGGATTAACTAACACTCCAGCTGCATTCATGAATTTAATTAATAGAGTGTTCAGGACGTTTCTAGACAGGTTTGTGATAATGTTTATTGATGATATCTTGGTATATTCTCGTAGCCAGGAAGAACATGAGAATCATTTAAAGACTGTGTGATAGACTTTACGAGAACATAAGTTTCATGCTAAATTCTCATAGTGTGAATTTTGGCAAAATTCAGTAGCTTTTTCGGGGCATGTGGTATTCCAAAGATGGGATCAAGGGGGATTCGAAAAAGACAAAAATTGTGAAGAAATGGCCCAGACCTACTTCACCTACAAAAAATTGAAGCTTTTTAGGTTTGTAAAATTACTACAGGGGTTTTGTGTAGGATTTCTCCAAAATAGCATCTCCATTGACTAAGTTGACACAAAAATATGCTTAATTTCTATGGATTGAAGAATGTAAGCAAAGCTTCCAGAAACTTAAAGTGTGTTTGGCAAAAGCACCCATATTATCCTTACCATCGGGTTCTGAAGGTTTTACGATATTTTGTGATGCTTCGAGAGTTCGTTTAGGATGTGTTCTTATGAAAAATGGTTGTGTTATTGCCTATGCTTCAAGGAAACTAATGAGGCACGAGAAAAACTATCCTACTCATGATTTGGATATGGCTGCAGTGATATTTGCTTTTAAATTTGGAGGCATCATTTATACGGTGAAACTTGCAAGATATATACTGATCACAAGAGATTAAAGTATATTTTTCAGCAGAAAGACCTGAATCTTCGACAACGGTGATGGATGGAGCTACTCAAGGATTATGATTGTGTTATTTTGTATCATCTTGGAAAAGCTAATGTGGTGGCTGATGCATTGAGTAGAAAATATATGGGCAGTTTAGCACATATAGTTCCTAAAAAGAGGCAGTTGGCAAAAGATATGCAGAAACTTGAAGGCATAGGTGTCAGATTTAATGTGGGAAATTCAGAGATATTACTAGCTTGTGTGCAAGATAATTCTTCATTAGTAGAGCGCATTAAGACTACTCAATATGAAGATGAACAACTTTGCAGATATTGAGATGAGGTCATAACTAGTAAAGGTAAGCAGACGATAGTTAACTATGTTGGTATGCTTTGACTAGGTAATTAGTTGTGTGTACTAGACATTGGTGGGTTAAGACGAGTTATTCTTTAAGAAGCTCACAACTCTAGATATACTATGCAACCTGGTTCCACTAAGATGTATCATGACCTGAAGCAATTGATTGGTGGGAAGGTATGAAGAAAGATATTGCTAATTTTGTTTACAGTTGTTTGACTTGTCAAAGGGTTAAAGCAGAGCATCAACGACCTGCAGGGTTACTACAAGAGATCAAAATTCCAGAGTGGAAATGGGAAAGAGTCACTATGGATTTTGTGGTTAGTTTACCCCAAACTCTTAGAGGTTATGACTCTATATGGGTAATTGTAGATCGACTAAAAAAATAAGCACACTTCTTACTGGTAAAGACTAAATATGGTGGAGTGAAAGATGCCCAAACATTTATAAATGAAACTGTTTGACTTCACGGAGTGCCAATAACTAACATATTTGATAGAGGGTCACAATTCACTTCACGTTTTTGGAGATCCTTTCAAGAAGCTTTGGGTACTCAAGTAGACCTTAGTACTGCATTCCATCCACAGACAGATGGGCAGTCTGAGCATACTATACAAATCTTAGAGGATATGTTGAGATCTTGCATTCTTGATTTTGGAGGTAGTTGGGATGCTTACTTGCCTTTAGCTGAATTTTCCTACAACAATAGCTTTCAGTCCAGCATTCAAATGGCTCCATATGAAGCTTTGTATGGTAGTTGATGTCGTTCTCCTATAAGGTGGTTTGAAGTTGGAGAGGCTAATGTGTTAGGACCAGACTTAGTACAAGAAGCCTTGGATAAGGTCCAACTGATTAGGTAGAGATTGCTCACAGCTCAAAGCAGATAGAAATCTTATGTGGATAAGAGAAGAAGATATCTAGTGTTCACGGTTGGGGACAAAGTTTTTCTACGAGTTTCTCCTATGAAAGGTGTGATGCGGTTCAGCAAAAGTGGTAAATTGTTTCCGCAATATATAGGACCATATGAGATACTTGACCGGGTAGGAAGAGTGGCATATCGTTTGGCACTTCCTCTCGATATGTCCTTCGTCCATCCAGTGTTCCATGTTTCTATGTTAAGGAAGTATATCTCAAACAACTCTCATGTACTTGAAGCACCGACTATACCGATTGATGAGAACTTTAGGTATGAAGAGGAACCGGTGGCTATTGTGGACAAACAAGTAAGAAGGTTAAGGTCAAAATAAATTGTGTTCGTGAAAGTCTTATGCAGAAACCATACCACGGAAGAAGTAACTTAGGAGTTGGAAAATGATATGTGAGTCCAATATCCTCTCTTGATTCAGTCTACAGGTACACACTTACTTTAAATTCGGGGACCAAATTTCTTAAGGTAGGAAGAATGCAATACCCTATATTAAAAATAAGTGCATATATTTCATTTAGCTCTTGTTTGAAAAAGAAATAAGCTTATTGGGTGTTGTTTTGACCAAAATGAATTTGTTTTTAAAAAGAAAATAAAGGAAAGGAAAGGGGGAGTGGGCTTTAGCCCAGCTCACGTGCAAAGTGCTCCAATTTGTTGTTGAACCCTTTCAGGATTTCCTTCTCCCATTTTGACGCAACAGCAAGTTAAAAGAGGGGAAAAAATAAAAATAAATCAAGAGCTCTATCATCGGTCTCCAGTGAAGAAGAAAATAAGGGGGAAATCAAGCTTTGTTAATTAGTTAAAGAAACGAGTAGAAGAAGAAGGTAAGTTTCTTTACTTAGTTTAAGGATTGAAGTTGAATTTTCGATGACTATAGATGGGGGTTCAGAAGTAGAGAATCATGAGTTAAAGAAACAGAGAAATTTGTTAAATTTCCAGAAATAAATAGAGTGCATTTAATTATTGGACTATGAGATTTTGTATATTGGCATATATGAAACAAAAGTAATTTGACAGTAAGGTTATGTCGATCTTTTACAATGAGGATTAACCAAGAAGAGGCTATTTTGTGTGATTAAAGCACTATTTAGGTGATTTGACAGATTTCGAATCATTCATGAAACCTCTAGGGATGTGTTTTTAATGTAGCATGAATTACCTTGAATGAAGAAGTTAACAGGAAATTGATATGAATGTGATTATAGATTTACCAAAGGGATTCATACGGATTACTCGAGTGGTGAGCTTGGTATTTTCAGCACAAGTATTGTGAGTAGTAATCTTACCACAATTTGTATTTAACAAATTTCATGATTTTTACATGGTTGATAAAGTAAATGTGTAACCGAATGTTTTGAACTTGCCTGTGGGACAAGCCTTTTACTTGATATAATACTGAAAAGATTATTTAAGATGATCTCATTTTTACAAGATATGATTACTGTTATTGAAAAGGTTTTACACTTATTTGAGAATAGTGTTTTGACAGGTGATTATTAAACTTTGAAATGATATGATTTCATAAGACTTAAATGCCATGTTCGATTTTGAAATGCTTCTACAGATTACAAGAAAAGTATAAATGAGAGTACAGCTTGATGAATCCCGTAGCTAATGGCTCGTTAGACCTGGTGCACTTTGTAGTTACAGATTACCGATAAAGCCCTTGCTAGTGGGAAGGTAGAACTAGCATAATGTTATCGATATCCTTCGAGTAGGGATCTACTTATATGAATATTTAACTCATTCATGAGGAGTTCACTGTTATTGATTACTTCTTAAAGAGAAGTCCACAGTGATTACATGATTCATCCTTGTAAACCTTCCAGCTATAATATTTGATATGAAAATGTCTTTCTGAATTTACTATTAAGTATTTACATTGATTTTTCTTATATGAGGAACATACCATTGAATTTTGTACCATTTCTAAAAGGGTATTATTTGATCATTTTGATTATTATACTAGCATGTTTTCTTACTTGTCCCTCATTAAAATGGTTGTGGTTAAGCATTATTACTCACCGATCTAGAATCTCACTCCTCGCTAATTGTTTTAACAGAGAACTCAGGTGGTATCGAAGAGGATTTCATTAACTAGAGTTTGATTTGGTAGCATCTGGTGAGCCCCGCATTGCTTCGCTTGGCAAGAGAACTATTGATTTGTTATGTTTATTTAGTTTTTTTTTAAAACTCATAGAGTCGCCCCATTGGTCATCCCTTTAATTTGAGTCATGATTAGTCTTTCGTATTATAGTTGCTATTAGTTGTGTTATGAATTTCTGAAACACAGAAAATTCATGATAGGTCTAAAAACAAAGGAAACTCTGCTCGATTTTTATTTAAAATTATGGTAAGGCTTGCTTTGGAATTCTTCCCCTTAGCACCGGTCACTATCCTAAATTGGGTCGTGACAAAATAAAAATTCAGAACCTGGTTGTAAAGAAAAATATGACAACAAAATAGCAAGAGAGAAAACAAATTTAGATTTACTCGTAGATATACTGAGTTATGAGATAGTACAATTTTTGTTTAAAATAAAATAAAAAATTACAGAATGATATATATTTATATGGAAAAATGAAGTAGTTTTTGTTGGTGAAAGTACAAAATTCCAATTAAATCGCACAACAACATATTTTTTCACTAGTTGAGCAGTAATCCTCTTTACTTATCCCCTCTAGGATAGAACAAAGCCCGACAACAAAGTACAACTCAACATACACTAGACAAGAGTTGAGTCTAAAGTTACATAAAAAGAACACCTCCCTAAAACTAATAAGAAATTTCTTTTTTTACTCAATTTATGCACTCTATATTTTCTTATACACCAAAACAAAGTAAGACCATCACTATTTATCGGAAGGAGAAATTCCTCCTTGCAATGAATAGGAAGATTATGGGGTAAATAAATTGCCTAAAGCGAGGCTGCATGAGTTACAAGGCATAAAAAAATAGAATAATGAGTGAAATAATGGAGTTTCAATGAGAAGTTATGGCCATGGCTAACTACATTCAATCACTAAAAAAGGGCAATTACTACCAATGTTATGCTAACACAAGAGGTTGATCCAAACCACAAAACCTAGAGATAAAAAAGGCACATGACGAGGGTTAGGAGATTAATTTTAGTCTCCAATCTACATTGAGAATAAACTATAAAATATTACCAGAACAACGAAACAAAATAAAATTAATAGACATAACAACTCGACCACCTTCTAGTAAGTTTTACTCATTATTCCAAAAATATTCTTCTTTTTTCTTTGTCCTTCTTCTTTGTTTCCCTTTATAATCATACTCCGGGTCGTTATTGAATTCACAAGCCAGATTATTTCTCAGTCTCACGCTCCTTCTGACCGATGGCTCACCTTCTTGAACTTTGTTATGTGCATTACATGCCCTTTTCTCCAAATTTTGTTTGGCTAACATTGGGTTACCTGTTGCAGCTAATCCACACAATTTCGCAACAAAATAAGGGTTTCTTACCCATTTCTCTCACAATATTGGCTCTGAGTTCATGCCTGACAGAATACTGAATAGTTTCATTTGGGTAATAAACAATGGAATTGTTGAAAATCAGTAAGTGATCTCTAAAGAAGCTGTCGATATTTAAGTTTGAATAAAAATCTTGTTCTAACCTGGCTTGAATAATATATAAATCCATATGTTGCTTAATTTTTTTAAAATAATATAGATCTTCCTGAAAAAATATAAATATTAGCACTAATAAGGAATGTATAATCCATATTTTACGATCATTATACTATAAATTTTACCTCACAATGAGTTTAAAAAGAAAAAAATTACTTTTGGTATTAAACATGTCAGATACTCCCTTCTTTCCAATTTTATGTAGCACTATATTATTATCAATCTGTTAAAAATATATGACGTATGTCTATATTTGAAAATAATCAAGCTATAAAAATTTCCATTTTACCATTAGTGAGAAGATTTATAGTCACACAAATATTACAATGTATTTAAGATCACAAGTTTCAGAATTCTTTGTTTTGTATTTAGTCAAATTAAACATGTCCTTAAAGATAAAAAGATGTTTAGTTTAAAGTTAATCATGTTTCAATTAAGAAAATACTATTTTTTTCTCGTAATCTATTCAAGAGGAAAGAACGTTGCATGAAATAGAAGAAAGGAAGTATTCTTTTTAATTGTATAAGTTTTAGTTTACAATCAAAGTAAAAATATAAGGATAACAAACCACAATATATAGATTAGCAATGTATTTACCTGACTAGGAAGTCGAGATACAAAAAGACAACAATACTTGTGAGACCTCACCACATTAAGGATTTTTATGAATGCTTGATTAATATTATCCATCTTTTCATTAGATATATCAACATTTTTTCCTCATTCAACTTTATTCTTTCTTCAGCTTCCCGTTTGAAAATATTTGGAGATTGTTTCCTAAATAAACATATCATAAATAAAGATATCAATAATCAGATTACTTTTTTATTGTCATCCTTATAATAAAAATGCGGATATATAATTTTAGCCTCATATGCCTATAGGTGAAAATTATAAAAATTTGATAGAAACCATCGAGAAGGATAAAATATGCATTTGAAGAGAGATGACAAATAATCGTACAGACTCTTTGAGAAATAAAGATTGTAACATACAAATAATTGCTAGTTGGAGAATCTTAGCATCTTTGTTTGTTGAGTAGCTAAATTTTCAATTTATAGTTGAGGATTTGAATCCTACCTTGTAATCCCCTTCTCCATTTCCCTTTCCCTAACCTCAATTTTATTTTATTTTATTTTTTAAAATAAATAAGAATTTCTTGTTTTGAAAGATGTCCTCAATAATATGAAGTTTTTTCTCTTGGTAGATTTAAGCAATTTAACTTTTCAAAATTTTATTGTTTCCTTTTAGTTTTTTCTAGTGTACCAAAAAATTAAATTCACAAACATTAATTTGGACAGTAAAAGTATAAAACTAATGAATAATTATATGGGGCCAATTATCAAAGCTACCAATCAACTAGTGATTTTTGTAAGAAAAACATGAATTAGTTATGAAATTAGTTAATAAAAAGTATATAGCTAATAGTATTGTTTGACAATTTTTCCTAAATATATTAACAATGTAGTTTTGATGTTTAGTGATACTGGTTATTCTTTTATCTTCCTTTTTTTTTAATGATAAAATTGGAATCACGAACACTTTATTTGGAAAAAAAAATTAAACATTTTAGAATAGATTGTACCAATTAGTGATAATTTATTTATGCTCTAACTCCTAAGCTTTAGAAAAGATATATATTGTTGAATGTATGTTGTGTGTCCTAGATAACTTTGTTTTTGTAAAAACCATCATATAAATCTGGATAAAAAATTTTTTTAGTGAAAACGCACAATTCTTTAAACATCATAAGTAAAAAATAATGAAACAGGAGAAAAGAGGGAGTTGTGAAAAAGATAAATCATACTAAAGTGGAGTATCCCCTAGTTTGACTTGCTCTGTCTAATAATCTCTATAAGTCTTTGTAAGTTTATCAGCCATAAAATTTATGAATCCACTCTCATCTTCTTCTTCATCAGTGAAATTTGTGTAATATAAACCTTTAAAACACTCTTTCAGACTTTCGTACTTGCCCTTACATTCTACGGATGAAAATTGAAGAATACATCGACGTTGATTTGAAATGGAATTTGAGAATTTGGCAGCCACCATTTCCCAATTGTCTTAATCCATGGAGTCACGCTAAACATGCCTGTCATGCCCTCAGCCTACACCCTGGACGTGGCCGACACTCGAGAATAATTGTTGGCCCCAAGTGAACCCTTGACCTTGCTCAACTCTCAGCGAAAGACTTACTTATCATAGAATAATATCAGAAGATAAACTCAAATAATAAAATCAGAATGTTTTTTAAAGGAAATATTCAACTGGCCAAAGAGGCAACTCAAGTCTTTAAACATTAATAACTGAAAATGGTAAAGACTCATGAACTATTGTCTATGTATCTATGAAGCCTCTAATACTATGAGAGATGTTGGAAAAAGACCTCCGATCATCCTAACAAAACTGAAGTAACATGATAGAAATAACTGAGTGATCCTCCGGAAGCAAGGAGGTTGACAAACAAATATGGAACTCGACTGGATCAACGAAGCGCTGGTTGATGATCTCGGTTACTTGTATATGCATCATGAAAGATGCAGGTCAAAGGGTGTTAGTACATATAATGTACGAGCATGTAAGGGGAACACTGAACATAACGTGCAAGCTTCAACTGATAAAAAGGAAACATACTCACTGATATACCGTGAGTATACGGTATTTTTTATATGTTTCACTTAGAGTTTGTGTGTGTCTAGGGTCATTTTGTTATTAGAAATAATATTTTTTGTATAATTCTCGCAGGAATAGGCTTGGATGCGGTTGATGAAGATGTGACCCAAAAAGTGCAGAAGTAGCCACCAACGGAGCCACCCATGGATCGTAGGTCCAACAACGGGTCGTGGATGGGCAGTTATAGGTTTTGGTCTGGGGGGTTGAAGTTCCAGTACTCAGTCCACGGAATGCCAAGACGGACCATAGTCCAGTCCACGGATTGTAGGTGATGTATCGTAGGTGGAACATCAGGGAAGTCTGACCAAGTATGGAACCACGAAGCAGTTGACGGACCGTAGGTCGACCCCCGATCGGTCCTGTACATCCCTCGATAATGATCTGGAAGTTGAAGGTTCCAGTACCTGATGATGTTTTCTAAGTGTCAAGCCACAGAGGGTGACCTACGGACCGTAGGTCGACCCACGGTCTGTAGGTCGTGCCGTTAACAGAAGTTGCGTTCCAGTAGTTTATTTCCTTATTTTGTTACCTGTTTGACTTAGGATTTGTTTTCTATAAATAGGAGTTATAAACCTAATTTTTTGGCATTAGACATCATTGTAAACTTTTAGTTTTTGGTGTTTTACGAATTAACTTGCAAACTTTAGCAATTATATTTCCGTAATTCGTTTGATAAAATTTTCACTTTGAATTTCAATTCAAGATTTGGGTTTTCATCTATTCTACTTGTAAGTTCATGAATTCTTTTAACCTAATTATGAATTCTGAATTCTCAAGCATGAGTAGCTAAATCCAAAACTTGGGTTGTGGGAACCATGAACAATTAACAAAGTATGAATAATAATTAAGTAATTCTTGGATAGTTTTTATGCATGTATTGTTAAGTCTTTCATTTAGAAGTCTTTTTAACGTTGGCAAATGTTAGAACTTGCCTCGTTTCTACTTGCCGGACCACGGAGGTAGTGAATGAGAAAATAATGAAAAATAGAGATTTAGTGGATGCTATCTAATAGTCTAATGTGAATTGGAGAGAGGGTGAAAACTAAGTCATACATTGATGTGATGGCTAATCTAAGGGAAAAGGTAAGGGTTAGTAAAGCATACATCCGTAGCCGAACCAAGGTGCGTGGTGAAATTCCCTACTTGGAGGACCACTCACTTAGGGATACCTAACTTACCAACTTTGCATGTAAAACACTAGGAAAGGATTACTATTATTTGGATTACTGCATTAAGAGCTTGTGGGGAACACATATACCCTAGTTTCTCTCTCATATTGATAACTCAAAATTGAATCGTGTTTACTTGTTACTTAATCAACAATCTGTTACTTATTTACAAACGGCCCCCCCCCCCTCGCCTTTTTTTGTTTACTGGTCTCGCAAATAGTTTGACTAAATGGATATAATAGTGAGTTAAGTTTAAGTCTGTTCCATAGTCCTTGTGGTTTCGACCCCAACCTACAAGTTGGGTTCTTTATTTGACAATGATCGCTTACACTTTTTTAGGGAGGTGTAATTTGAGCATATCAAATTTTGGCGCCGCTGCTTGGGAATACAGCTTTTAGATTAAGTTTAACTACATAATTAAACTTTAGTCAAGTATTTCCTTATTTTACGTTTTGCTTTTGTTTTTGTTTTCTACAGGTTTCTACTCCTCTAGTGTATGCCAAGTACACAGAGTCGAGGCGAACCATTGACCCCCTACGATCCTAAACTAAGAGAGATTTTGAGAAAAATGGCAAATCTAGGGGTCAATAATAATCCAATCATAGATGAACAAGAGGATGGAGATGAATTACAGCCTCTTGGAGTTTTTAATGTGAACGCTTAGGTTCATGGTGGTAATCTAATCGGAGGTGCAGAGAGGGTACATAATCCACCAGCACCGAGGTTGCGTGATAACTACATGGTTGACTACAATACCGCTGAATCAGAAGGACCTATTGTTCTTCCCCCTCTACCTCCAGGGCATACATTTGTGGTGACCAGCAGTCTGATGCAAATGCTTACAGCAAGAGGGTTGTTTTCTTTTCTAGCGTCGAAAGATCCACATGGTCACATGGCTAAATTGAGAAGTGTCTGCAAAACTTGTGTGGGATAACCAGAATTGGATATGAATGTCATAGGTTTGAGAGTCTTCCCTCTGTCATTGAACGATGATGTTGCGGTGTGGTTTTTCTGAGCTTCCATATAATTGGATTCATACATGGGACCAATTGCATAAGGTGTTCATGGCAAAGTATTTTTCAGTCACTAAGAAGCTAAATCACAAGGATAAACTGAACAATTTTGTAGCACTACTTAGAGAGTCTGAGCAGTTCATGGGATAGGTTCACTGCATTCATAAGAAGTGTTCCAAATCACCGCATAGATGATGAGTCACTGAAGGAGTACTTCTACATAGTTCAGAACGACAATGGAAAGGTTGTGCTAGATGTTATTGTTGGATGATCATATAGTGAGTGCACTTTTGAGGAGATCGCTGAAAAACTAGTGAAGAATTCCCAAAATAATAAGGCATGGAGCACTAGAAAGTGGAACACTAGTAGAAGCACATTTGCGGTTAAAGTCGCACCTAGTCAATCCAATGATCATATTCGTGGAGAGATGGCTCAAATAAGGACAGAACTGGGCTTGGTATTAAAGCATGTGACCGAAGGTGCATAAAAAGTGAATGTGGTAAACTACTTAACTAGAGCTCCACCACCACTAGTTGAGGAATGTTACTATGAGAAGGATGCATATTTTGTTAATGATTAGACGGTGGGTTTCCAAACCAACGCCTAAGGTTCCAACTCGGATAATTGGAGCTAAGGTCAAGGAAACCAAGATCGAAACTATGGAAACTACAATCGAAAAGGAAACTATGTTTGGGATGGGAACTATAATCGTGATAACAACTATAACCGAAACAACTATGGCAACTAAAATGAGAGATTTGGGCCCTATGTTCCACCTAGTAATGGGGAATCTGGTAATAGAGAGGTTGGGGGTAGTATGTCACGCATTAAGGATATGATGCAAAAGATGATGAAGAGGTTTCATGCAACTGATGAGAATGTGAAAGGGATGCAAAACGACTTGTGTGGAATAGGTCAAAACTTTGATGCACATGTAGTGTCGATCAAGAAAATTGAGCAGCAGTTTAGTCAGTTGTCCACTATTGTGAACCCATGTCAGCCTGACACACTTCTTAGCAACACCATCCATAATCCGAAAAATGATGGACATTGTATGGCAGTCACTACTCGCGGAGGTAAGCAGACCATTGATCCCCCTATGCCATCTGAGGTTGAAAGCGTGGTAGAAAAAGATGTCGATGAGATTGAGGTTACTGGAGAGTCGAAAAATGCTACAGCAGAGGAAGCGGAGTTAACCCAAAAAGTTGTTTACATGCCTAGACCTCCACCTCCATTCCCACAAAGATTGGTGAAGAAGACCGAAGAAGAAAAATACGACAGGTTCATAACTATATTGAAACAGCTTTCCATCAATGTTTCGTTGATAGAAGCTTTGAAACAAATGTCTGGGTATGCAAAATTCATAAAGGATTCGGTGACCAAAAAGAGGGTTTTCAATTTTGAGGGTGAAGAAAGGTTACAACATTGTAGTGCTACTGCTACGCAGTCACTAGTGCAAAAGAAAAAAGGATCTTGGAGCTTTCACTATTCCTTGTACCATTGGGATGTTGCATTTTGCAAAGGTTTTGTGTGATTTGGATGCCAGCAGTAATTTGATGCCATTATCGATCTACAAGAAGTTGGGTTTAGGGGCTCCAAAATCGATTGTGATGCGTCTACTCATGGCTGATAGAAATGTGAAGAAGCTCATTGGTGTTCTCCAATATGTTCTTGTGAAAGTGGAGTCATTCATTTTTCCAGTGGATTTTGTAATACTTGATTGTGAGGTTTATTTTGAGGTTCCCATCATCTTAGGATACCATTCCTTGCTACTAGTGTGCCTTAGTAGACATGGAGAGAGGGTAGATGAAGTTCTGACTGAATAATTAAGAGATAACTTTTAATATCTGTCTATGAAGTAGGAAAGTGATCTCAAGTCGGTATCGGTGGTGAATCATATTGTGGAGCAAGGTTCTGAAGTGTCTATTGAAGAGAGGTTGGGTGTTGATGCACTGGTAGCGGTAATGGTGAATTTTGAGGGTGATGGTATTGAAGACTATGATAAATTAGTTTCCGCAGTTGGTAGGTTCAAATTCCATTCCACACCAAAAAGATTGGAGTTAGATATGATGAATAACGACTCCCCACCTACAAAACCATCAATTCGAGCTCAAGTCTCTACCATCTCATTTGAGGTATGTACTCTTAGGGAAAGATTGCTCTTTACTGGTGATCAATGTTGTTGATTTGAATGGGGAACAAGTAGAGGCATTGGTTTCTGTGTTGAAGAGGTTCAAGCAGGCTATTGGATGGACTATTGTTGACATTATTGGGATTCCTCCTCGCATTTGTTCTCATAAAATCCAACTCATGACGGACAACAAGCCAAGTATTGAGCACTAAAGAAGACTTAATTCACCTATGCAAGAGGTAGTGAAAAAGGAAAATATCAAATGGTTAGATGCTGGAGTCATATACCCCATTGCAGATAGTGGTTGGGTCTGTCATGTTCAGTGTGTACCTAAGAAAGGTGGGATTAATGTGGTTCCTAATGTGAAAAATGAGTTGGTCCCATTGAGGCTAGTGACTGGATGGAGAGTATGCATGGACTACCGCAAGCTAAATGCCTGGACAAAAAAAGATCACTTCCCGATGTTGTTCATGGACCAGATGCTGGATTGTCTTGCTGGTGAGGGTTGGTAGTGCTTTCTAGATGGGTATTCAGGCTACAATCAAATCTCTATAGCTCCGGAAGATCAAGAGAAAACCACATTCACTTGTCAATATGGGACTTTCGCCTTCAAAAGGATTTTATTTGGGCTGTGTAATTCTCCAGCGACTTTCCAGAGGTGTGTGATGTCGATATTATCAGATATGGTGGAGGAGACAATTGAGGTATTAATGGATGATTTCTCTATGGTAGGTGACTTGTTTGATGCATCTGGCCGAGGTACTGAAACGATATGAAGAGTGCAATCTTGTTCTCAATTGAGAAAAGTGTCACTTAATGGTGAAAGAGGGGATAGTTCTGGTTCATCGGATTTTGCAGAAAGGTATTGAGGTTGATCGAGCCAAAGTTAAGGTAATAGAAAAGCTTCCACTATCTATATTTGTAAAAGGTGTTCGGAGTTTCCTTAGGCATGCAGGTGTCTACCGGAGGTTCATAAAAGATTTCTCGAAAATTGCACACCCATTGTGCAAGCTACTCGTAAAGGAGTGTAAGTTTGATTTTGATGATGCTTGTCTGAGAGCATTTGGAGAGTTGAAAGAAAGGTTAGTATCAAAACCTATAATTATTTCACCGAATTGGGGGCAACCGTTTAAAGTGATGTGTGATGCGAGTGGGGTGACGCTTGGTGTGGTATTAGGACAGAGGCGAGAGAAGATTCTTCATCCGATTTACTATGCCAGCAAAGCTCTGAATGTGGCTCAAAAGAACTATATTGTGACTGAATAGGAACTCCTTGTTGTGGTTTTCACATTCGAGAAATTTTGATCCTACTTGCTTGGTACTAAGGTCATAGTGCATACTAGTCACTCTGCATTAAGGTATATGATGGCTAAAAAGGATGTAAAACCGAGGTTGATTAGATGGGTATTGTTGCTGCAAGAGTTCGATTTTGAGGTTAAGGATAGAAAGGGAATAGAAAATCAGGTTGCCGACCATTTGTCCAGATTGGAGAAGGAAGCTATGCTCAAGTTACGAGATGGGTCGGAGATTAATGATGCATTCCCGAATGAACAGGTATTGGATGCTTCTTATGATCTTATCAGTTGGTTCACAGATTTTGCTAACTACTTGGCAAGCAATTTGGATCTATCGGATTTGTCATTTCACCAAAGGAAAAATTTTATGTATGATGTGAAGAAGTTATTTTGGGATGAGCCTTACTTGTTTCGTATTTGCGCTGATGGGATTATTCATTGTTGTGTGCCCGAGGTTGAGATAAAGAGTATACTAGAGGTGTGTTATTCATCGCATGTTGGTGGGCACCATAATGGTATCCGAACTGCTCACAAAATTTTGCAGTGTGGGTATTACTGGCCTACCATCCACCAAGATGCTCATACTTCGCCAAACCTTGTGGCCGTTGCCAAAGAGAAGGAGGAATTTCAAATAAGCAAGGGCTACTTATGAATCCGATATTGCTGATTAAGTTATTTGATTTCTGGGGCCTTGACTTCATGGGTCCATTTGTAAGTTCGCATGGGATCAAGTATATTCTTGTTGTGGTTGACTATGTCTCGAAATGGGTGGAAGCAATTGTGCTTTCAAACAATGAGGGAAAGAGTGTCACCGCATTCCTGAAAATATGTATCTTCTCCAGATTTGGTACACCAAGGGCAATCATAAGCGATAGAGGTTCTCACTGTTGTAACAAGTTGTTCAAGGTGTTGCTAGAGAAATATGGGGTTCGTCAGAATGTAGCCACTCCTTATCATCCACAGTCTTGGGGGCAAGTTGAGGTGTCAAACACAGAGATAAAGCAAATACTTGCAAGGACTGTGAACGCCAACAGAACTGATTGGTCAAGAAGGCTTGATGATGCTCTATGGGCCTATCTCACCGCATTCAAGACTCCCATAGGTATATCCCCCTACCAACTTGTATATGGGAAGTCATGGCATTTTCCTGTAGAGCTAGAGCATAAAGCAATGTGGGCACTAAAAATTTGAATTTGGATTGGGGCGCCGCATCGAGTAAAAGGCTAATATATATGAATGAGCTAGATGAGTTTCGCCTAAAAGCATATGAAATTTTAGCCCTGTATAAAGAGAAGATGAAAAAGTACCATGATCAAAAGATTGAAAAGGGTGAATTTGGTGTTGGTGATCTGGTGCTCTTATTCAACTCAAGGTTGAGGTTGTTCCCTGGCAAGCTCAAGTCCAAGAGGACCGGGTCATTTAGAGTGACTCAAGTATTTCCACATGGAGCGGTTGAGCTCGAGAACAAGGAAAGGACGAGGTTCAAGGTGAACGGACAGCGGATAAAAGTCTACTTGGGGAAATTTGAGAGTGTGCAAGAATTGATAGAGGCTTATTACCTTGATGAAGTCTGAGTAATCAAGGTATATGCGTCGTGCCGCGATGTTAAATCAAGCGCTTCTTGGGAGGCAACCCAAGATGTACAATCTAGCCAACTATAGGAGTTTTCTTATTTTATTTTATTTTTGTAGTCCTTTTTGCATTTTTGTAGCTCTTTAGATAGGTGTTTACTTTTATGTTTTAGTGTTGGCTAGATATAGCATAGGGTCCGGGTTTAAAAAGTGTCCAGAAAATATAAAAAGAAAGTCCTAATGGTTGTTATGTGTGCAGGAACGAAAAGGCAAAATCTCCCAAAAATAGTTGTGCAGTGGTCTACACCCCCCATCGACGGTCCGTTGGTCAATCCACAGACCGTGAATGGCGTCCGTATATCCCAGGTAAGAATTCTATTTTTTTCTAATTGTCAGCATGACCTACGAACCCCATCGATGGACCATAGGTCGACCCACAGACCGTCGACGGGGTCTTGTGGGTCCAGACTAGGTTTCTTCCAGCCCGGACCCCTTTTTATAAAACCTTTCATTTTTAAAAACATCTCCCACTTCCAAAATTCCCTTCCAACAGTTTTAAACCCTCCAAATACCCACAATCATAAATCAATCACCGCCATATCACTCCCCAAAATGATACATATCAATCCTCCATCTCCCATATCTCCCTCTTCTCTCCCAAATCATTCCAACATTCCCATCTTCTTCGCCAAGCTATTTCATGGTCCGGATTCGGCAACCAAAAAGATCCTTATGAAGATGTTTATGGGAGAAGATGTAGATCTCCTATTGGATGGTTTGAAGTTGGTGAAGCTGGGTTGATAGGACCAGGCTTAGTTCATCAAGTTATGGAGAAGGTGAAAGTTATTCAAGAAAGGTTGAAAACAGCGCAGAGTCATCAGAAATCCTACACTGATGTTAGGAGAAGGGAGTTATAGTTTGAAGTAGATGATTGGGTATACTTGAAAGTTTCACCCATGAAGGACGTTATGAGATTTGGTAAGAAGGGAAAGCTTAGTCCCCGGTATATTGGTCTTTACAGAATATCCAAGAGGATTGGCAATGTAGCTTATGAGTTAGAGCTACCACAAGAGTTAGAAGCGGTCCATCTGGTATTTCATATTTCTATGTTGAAAAAGTGCATGGGAGACCCTTCACTTATCATACCAACTGAAGGTATTGGTACCAAGGATAGATTGTCTTATGAGGAGATTCCTCTTTAGATTCTAGACCATCAGGTTCGTAAGTTGAGGACCAAGGAAGTAGCATCAGTCAAAGTTCTTTGGAGAAATCAGTTTGTTGAGCAAGCTACTTGGGAAGCTGAAGAGGATATGAAGAAGAGATATCCACATCTCTTTGAGCCCGGAGAAATTCCATACCAATGTACAAATTTTCTTCTTAGTACTCTTTAATTTATAAACTTGATGTGTTAGATTTTCTTGTTGGGTGTTTGAACTGAGTGTTAGATGTTACACCTTTAGCTTATTAAGAGTAATCTCATTCGAGGACGAATGTTCCCAAGGGAAAAATATTGTAACACCTCGTTATTTGAAAGAACTAGAAAGAGCTAGAATTAGAAAGAGCCGTTTTTGGAAAGAATGAAAAATATAGAAAATTTGTTAAGTTAAGTTTGAGCTTTGGGTCAACTTCAAACGACCATAACTCCTAGATCAGGATGAGTTAGGTGTGTTTCCAGATACCATAGGAAATATATTTGAATTATCTTTCCAACGTTGGTGAGTTTGCGCAATTCTAAGTTCGTATGAGTGAGATATTCCCATTGGAAGTTGTGTTTTTGGATAAGGAAAGTCCAATCCTGATTTTGGAAGGGTATTTTGACCTTTTCCATACCCAATTAAATTAATTCATTTTTGTTAATTACTTGGGGGTCTAAACTGAAGTTGGTCAGTTTACGCTTTTGAAATTTGAGTTAGGGTTTTGAGAAAAGTGAAAGGAAGAGGAGAAAGGAAAAGAGAAGGCAAGGAATAGTCAATTCTTGAAGCTAAGGTCGTGGATTTCGTCAAGGGGCTATCCCTAAGAGGTATGTAAGATCACATAGCATTGGGTTAGTTCACCCATGCGTTCAATTCAGCGTAATTGTGTTCTTTTGAAAGATAAGATTATGAGTTCTTGATGAAATTCGTATGAATTCTGATGGGTTCTTGTTGTTGGAGTTTCTTGTGTTTGATTCCTGATTTTAGGTGTGTTTTCGAGTAGAATCTTACATATATTAACAATTTATTTGTTTCTAAGTGTTTGGGGAAAGAACCAAGTGAAATTAGAGGGTTTAGAATTGAAAAACAAAGAAGAAAAGTTGGAATTCACCTGGGCAGGGGCCTGGGGCGCCGCCCCATCCAGAGCACCCCAACAGGGGCTCTGAAGTTTGACCTCTGAGGCACCGCGCCAGCCAGAGTGCCCCAAGTCAGTCCTGAAATTTCAAGGCTGATGCCCCGCGCCTCTCAGAGCGCCAGGGACGCCAGTTCTTCCACCTTTTCCCACTTCTTTCCATACTAGTTCCTTAGCAATGTACCTAAATTTTCTAGTTGATTTCTATACTCTGGTACCTCTAAACATCATGAGATCATGAAACTTGAATCCATAATTCAATTCAAGGAAAGTTAAGAATCAAGTAAAGAGGTTAAGAGTTAAGTCAAGAGAAGTTCATAGAGTTTTCCAAAAGTCTTTTACAAATGTTTTAACTTTTTTTTAAGACTTAAGCTTTGAGTTGAGTAAAGCTTAAAATTAAATTTCATTTCTTCAAATATTATACGGGAACTAAGTATTCCCAAGAGTTAAAATGTTTTCACATTTGACCAAGAAGGGAAACAACGATTTTCAAGAGAGTCTTTGAGCTAGTTTTTGAGTAATTATCTCAAATCACAAAAAGAGTTTTGTTTTTACAAACATATGAGCTGAGTATATTTTGGGAGTAGTATTGAGCACAGATATGGGGACGAGACCATAATAGCTTAAGTCTCCATAAACCATGTAGCCATCATGGGTAGTGATGAGTCCACAATTTGGACTCATTTAGGACTTCATTTTAATAGATTTAGTCCTTAATTGCATATTTTGTCTCAATAACTGATGTAAATCCATAAGTTTCAGGTATTTGGAGTTTGAGGCAAAGCATGGACACTACTTGGCAAAAAGGAACAAAACGGCTGAAAAGATGAAGAAAAGAAGGCCTGAGGATTGCCTAATTCATTCGGCGAGTCGCCGAATGGCCGTTACCTCACCCAAAGTTCCAGTGTGCTGGGCCCTGAAGGAAAATATCATGTCGGTGATTAAAAGAAACAGTCGGTGTGTCGCCAAACAGTTCCGCGAGGCAGTACTATATCGCCCAATAATCCAGAAAGCGAAGATGGTGAAGGCAAGAGCTGAAAGGAGATGAAGCAAACCAAAGGGTGGATCGCCGAGTGCATCGGCGATCCTAACTAACTGCGCCGAGTGACCCTTCACAACACATTTTTTGACAACTATAAATACTAGTTTGAATTTTTATCTTAGTATGCAATTTCAGATACAACATTTTATTTTTCTAAGTTTCAAGTAAAGAGACCATGTTCTTAGCTTTTGAAGACTTGAAGACTTCCAACTCCAAGAAATTGGAAGTGGGTGTTGAAGATTCTTCATCCTAGACTCGTTTAAAGTGAATATAAATCATACCCATTTGATGTTACTTCGATTTGGTATCATTTTCTTCCTTTTCTTTATGTCTAGCTAAAACCCTAATTCTTGGGGTGTGATTTTGTTAATATGGGTTAAATTTACTGTTGGGTATTTCTTATTGTTATGCTATTTGATGTTTAAATGTGATTTCATTTAGTAGTTGTGTTTGAACTTAATGGGATTGTAATTGCAAATACGATTTCATCTTAGTGTTTTTGGCTTGCTCGAGAGAGAGGTTTTAAAACTAAGACTACTAAATTGATAGCCGGTGGTTATTGGGTCGTCATGGGTTCATCTCGAGAGAGTGAATCCTAGGCCTTTTCCCACATATTCATCTCGAGAGAGTGAATGGTCTAAGGCGGAGGTGGGTCTTAAAAGAGGCAGCTCGGTGTTCGAGAGACACCGAGTTGATGTAGGGTAAATTACTTGAGAGAGAATTTACCCCCACTAAAGTCTAGCCTAGTTACAAATGTTCAGCAATTATCCTGTATTCCTATCACATCCCAAGAATCCCGTCTCCCTATATTCGCATCTCTTTTGTTTTTGCGGTTTTAGTTGTTAATCGACTACAAACCCCCCTTGATAATTGACATTCGTGTCAACCCCTTAATTTATTATGTTTTTACTCGATAATGTTTTTAGCTATGGTTAACTATAGCATAGTCGCACTTAACTCTTAATTCTCAAAAACCGCTCCCTTGGGACTCGACCCCAACCCATTCGATTGGGTTATAATACTATTGTACAATTGTAGACACTTGAATCAGAAGTTGTGTCTTGATTACGCAAACATCAGGTAGAAAGGATCATACTTTTTCAATGATTCCTTAGTGCATTTTAGCATAGACTAGTGGATCCACTTAGTTGAGGCGTTCTATATGACGGCAAAGTATAGGACAGTTCTGGCAGCGACGTTGTATCATCACTTAGGCTCATAGTGATGGTTGTCGGCTAGAGAAACTCCCACACTATTATATTACTTTATATGTAAACTAAGTTGTTATTGCATTTCTTTAACAAATTGGTTGCTACCTACTGTTTTAAATGCTTTCTATAGACTGCACATTTATTGTTGTTTACTTTCCATTTGAGTTAAGTATTCATGAGTTGAGTAAAGTCAAGGTCAGTGTTCCTTTCAGATTCCTTTCAAACTTATGTTATGTTTAGTGTTCCCCTCGCATACTCGTACATTCAATGTACTAATGCCATTTGGCCTGCATCATTTTATTATGTAGAAACATGTAACCAGAATCAGCATCCAGCGCCTCGTTGATCCAATTGAGCACTCAGAGTCAGTTGGTGAGCCTCCTTGCTATCCGGAGGACTCCTTTTATCATTTGATTTAGTACTTTAGTTGTTAGGATGATCAGGGGTCTTGTTTCGACATCCCTCTTTGTTTTATAGGCTTCCTAGACGAGTAGTCATAGTTCTTTAGTCTTGTATTTCAGATAATTTGCTATAAGACTTGAGTTGCCAATTATGGCTAGTTTGAATGTTTATCCTTAAAATGTTCTAAGTTTATTTGAGATAGTTGATTTTAAATGCATTTGATTCTTGTAATAATGATTAAGGTCTTCCGCAAAGAGTCTAGCCAGGTCAAGGGTTCGCTTGGGGCTAGCATTGGTTCTCGAGTGCCAGTTCCGCCTAGGGGTAGGCTCAGGGTGTGACAGATATGGCCCCGCGATCACAATGAAAATAATACCATGCACCAGAGAACAACTCATATCAAGACTCAACAACATCATCGAACGGACACTCGGAATTTGTTTGGAACCCCGAGTACACAAACCATATATGCAACCCTACTAAATTCGACGTTCATGGAACCATCAAAACACAAACTTGAGGTCTCATTGACCCAAAACCCTTGAAAGTTCAAATAAACTTTCACCCAAAAAATAATAATACCAAACTTCCCTTGAAACCTATGAAAATTCACCCAAGACCTCTCTTAGGCGTAATATCATCCCCTGGATCTGTTGGGATCATCGAAAATTCAATTAGAGTGTTCGAATTCCAAATGTTGACCAAAGTCAACTCTTGTCCTAATTTCACTTAAACTTCTAACTAAAGGGCTCAAATCCACATAATAACTCAAAAACTGAAAAAGACAACATACCTAGACCAAATTTCATATTCTAGAGCTGATGGATTTCGATTCTGAGACTCGTAGCACCGGTCGTTACCAAAAATCACATTTGACAACTTTAACTCTATATAATTCTAAATCTTCCAAATATCATAACTTTTCAATGAAATTTCAAAAATGACTTCATAAATTGATCAAACATGACTTGGGGCAACTATCGGGAGGGGTAAAATGGAAATTTTCTGAAATTTTCTTAAAATGACCTTCAAAGTCATTACATCTCGTGACCTCAAGCCATTGTAGCACATGTGCTCAGCATATGTGAGAGATTAGAACCAGGAATCTTAGTAACCAATGGAATCAAGTATGCACCATAAGAATGAAAAAATGGAATTCTCCTATATTTCTATAGTCTCTTTAAGATAGTTAAAAGACGTCTCAATAACGATTTGTAGGACTTTACTAGACTCATCTTGTACTTGCGAGACTGATGAACTTAGTGCTTTGGTACCAACTTTTCATTACCCAAAATCAGGAAAGTGATAACACCTAGCTCAACCGCACAAAAAGGGGAGCCCCCCAAAATAACTCAATCCAAAAATATAGAAAGGTAACAATTTAAGTCAATAAGCAACTCATTTTATGAAATATTTAAACAAATGTGGAAAATCCGTACAAAACCATACCGAAAACTTGGAGATACTAGTACATGACTCTGTGAATTTGAGTTCAACTCAATCAGTCTCAAAATCATCCAAAGGAGAGAAAGCAACATAAACTAAGAGGATAGCAAACATCGAGGAAGTATGTGGATCAATGAAGCAGTTATATCATAATCTTGAGAAAAAATATCTTAGCACCACTACCGATCATGGCTCAAAGGTACTTGGCTCCGAAGCTGCATGAAAAGCTATAGAAATAAATAAGTGTAAGTATGAATCTACGTGTACTCATCAACATTATCAACTGACTCTTATCCAACCGATGGTGAGGATCGACCCTAAACTACCCTAACTTGCTCAAAATCGAATACCAAAACATCTATATAAGACTCAGACTAGTAGCTACAATTGCTCTTCATGATTGCAAACGAGTCCTAACGATCGAAGCCTACCAACCCAAACCATCATCACCAATGCAACAAGCCCCTCACGAGCATAAAGACCAAAATTCAATCAGACCTGACTTAGCTAGACTTTAAATCGGATGTGTGTTTTACTCTATCCATTCACTTTTACTTGTTATAGTTGAACTTTACACACCTATACATAAAACAAAGATTGACATAATTGTTTAACCACATTACCCCTATTAATTAATTTTTAGTATTAAGTCTTGAAAAAATATTTGGGAAATAAGTTATTAATGCTAAGGTGTCACGCCCCGAGTGTACACCCTAAGCGGGACTGGCACTCGAGAACCATTGTTGGCCTCAAGCGAACCCTTGGCCTGGCTTACTTAACTCAGCGGAAGACTCTAGAATTTTTTTTCAATGACCAAATGAACTTACTCAAACAACTACATAATATAACTTAGAATGTTACAATAATCAAACATTCAACTTGGCCAAAAATGGCAACCCAAGTCTTTAACATAAGAATGATAATGTAAAGACTATTGAACTACTAACTGTCTATGAAACCTCTAAAACAATTGAGATGGATGTTGGGACAAACCCCACAACATCCTAATGAACTAAACTAGAAAGCGAATAAAAGAGTCCTCTAAAATGCAAGGAGGCTAACCAACAGACTCTGAATGCTCAAGCTGGATCAACGAGGCGTTGGATGCTGATCTTGGTTACTTGCGTCTGCATCATAATACGATGCAGGCCAACTGGCATCAGTACATTGAATGTACAAGTATGCGAGTTGGAATGCTAACAAACATAGGCTTGAAAGAGATTATGAAAGAAACACTTACCTTGGCTCTTCTCAACTCATGAATAACTCAACTCAATATAAAACAATAAAACACATGCGATATATATATATAAAGCTTATAAAACAAATGAAAACAATCTTAGTTTGTTTAAAGATAAAACAATAACAAACTTAATTTTACTCATATAAAAAGTAATATAACTTATGTGGGAGATTCTCTAACCGACAACCATCACTCTGAGCCTAAGTGATGATACAACGTTTTACCTCACGTTGCCAAGGACCGTCCTATACCTTGCCATCGATATAGAACCTGAACTACTAAGTGGATCCACTAGTCTATGCTGAAAAGCACTGAGGAATCATCTAAAAAGTATGACCCTTTTTCTGCCCATGATGGCTACGTGGTTTATGGGGGCTTGAGTTAATGTGAACTCGCGTCCCCATATCAGTGCTCACTATTACTCCCAAAATATACTTGGCTCATATGTTTTTTAAACCAAATTCTTCTCTGGTTTGAGATAATTACTCAAACTTAACTTAAAAGTTCTCTTGGAATCAATGTTCCCTTTTGCTGTTCAAAACTCTTTTGGAAATCTCAGTTTCCTCTCATCTTAAATATGAAAACATTTACTCTTGGGAATACTTAGTTCACATATATCATTTTAAAGGTCAATGAACTTTGCTCTTACTTTTTACTCAACTTCAAAACTTAAGTCTTAAAACAAAGTTACAATATTTGTGAAAGACTTATGAAAACTTGAAATGAACTTCTCTTACTTGACTCTTGACTTCTCTTGACTCATAACTGATCCTTGAATTGAATTATGGATTCAAGGATTAATATTTGTGATTGGAAAGATCTCATGATGTTTAGGAATGATTGTAGATAGCTAAACATGAGAAAAGACCGAAAATGAATATTTGAAGGTGGGTCCGCGACACGGAGGCATAATTAAATTATGGTTTCGAAAATGTCTTATGAGGTAGAAAGTTCTGTGACAACTCCGCGATGCGAAACAGAAATTCCGAAATCTAGGAAGCTGCTCCGCGACGCGCCCCTAGTGCCAAATTTCATCCGACGAAATTTCTTCTTTGTTTTCCAACCCCAACTTACCCAAACTCGGTTCTTTTTCTCAACTTACCCTTAGATACAGATACCCAACAAATGTACCTAAGAACTTAACTCGAAATGATTCTATGATGCGATGTAACGAATTCAGAAACTTCCCAATTCAGTCAAATTCAAGATCAGTATATGAATTCAAGAATAGATACCAAGATCATCAATATTCACACTCTTTTAGGACGAATCCAAACTGAAATTAATATGCTTGGCACGTGGTAGAACGATCCCAACGTTATGAGAGCCTCACATACCTGATAGAAGTAAATCATTGGCAAAACACCAACTTTTTGATCGATCTTGATGAATTTGCTCTTTTCTACTTCTTCTTTTCTCTTCTCCTTTCACCTTAGCCCTAGCGTGAAATCCCAAATTCTAAAACTGACTAAAATCTTATTTGACCCATATTTAACTCCTAAAAATGGGTTAAAATAATAAGGCAATGAAAAGACAAAAACACCCCTTAAAATTCCGGATTGGACATTTCCTTAATCCAATAGCCCAACTTCCAAAGGGCATAACTCACTCATACGAACTCGGAATCGCGCAAACTTGGTGGAGTTGGAAAGATAATTACAAGAGTTTTCCAACCATATTTGGAACTACACCTAACCCATCCTGATCTAGCAGTTATGATCGTTTGAGGTTGACCAAAAACTCACTTTAACTTAAAATTTCCAGATTTCCTCATTCTTTCCAAAAGTAACTATTTCTAGATTTTAAACTTCGTTCTAGTTCTTTCTAGTTGCGACATGTTACAATATCTCCCCCTTGGGAACATTCGTCCTCGAACGAGATTACTCTTACTAGGCTTAGGGTGTAACATCAAATTCAAACACCCAACAAGCAAATGCAATCAAACAACATTCTCACTCATAATTTAAAGAGCACTAAGAAGAAAATTAGTACCTTGATCTGCACTTTCTTCGGATTCAAAGAGATGTGGATATCTCTTCTTCATATCCTCCTCAGCTTTCCAATTAGCTTCCTCAACAAATTGGTATCTCCGAAGGACTTTGACTAATGCTACCTCCTTTGTCCTCAACTTGCGAACTTGGCGATCTAGAATCTGAACAGGAATCTTCTCATAAGATAAGCTATCCTTGATCCCAATATTTTTAGTTGGTATGATCAATGAAGGATTGCTCATGCACTTCTTCAATATGGAGATGTGAATTATCGGATGAACCGCTGGTAATTCCTGTGGTAGCTCCAACTCATAAGCTACATTGCCAATCCTCTTGGCTATGCGATAAGGTCCAACATACCGGGGGCAAAGTTTCCCCTTCTTACCAAACCTCATAACACCCTTCATGGGTGAAACTTTCAAATATACCCAATCATTTACTTCGAACTCTAATGCCCTTCTCCTAACATCAGTGTAGGATTTTTGACGACTCTGTGCCGTTTTCAACCTTTCTTGAATCACTTTCACCTTCTCCATAGCTTGGTGAACTAAATCTGGTCCTACTAAGCCCGCTTCACCAACTTCAAACCATCCAATAGGAGATCTGCATCTTCTCCCATAAAGAGCTTCATAAGGAGCCATTTGGATGCTAGAGTGATAACTGTTGTTGTAAGCAAACTCAATGAGAGGTAGGTGATCATCCCAATTCCCTTTGAAATCAATCACACAAGCCCTCAACATATCTTCTAAAGTTTGAATATTGTGCTATGCTTGCCCATCAGTCTGAGGATGAAAGGCAATACTTAAGTTCACTTTCAAACCCAAACCTTTCTGAAAAGATTTCCAGAACTGTGCAGTAAATTGTGCACCTCTATCTGAAATAATGGAGACTGGGACTCCATGAAGTCTTACCACTTCTTGAATATATAACCAGGCATAATCTTCTGCTTAATGGGTAGTCTTTACCGGCAGAAAATGGGTTGATTTTGTCATTCTGTCGACAATCACCCAAACAGAATCATGCTGTCTGCGAGACCTTGGCAAACCTGTGATGAAATCCATATTAATCATCTCCCACTTCCATTTCAGAAGTTCTATATTCTGAGCCAAACCACCTTGCCTTTGGTGCTCTACTTTCACTTGTTGGCAATTTGGACACTTAGCGACAAATTCAGCAATGCCCTTCTTCATTCTATTCCACCAATAAACCTCTCTCAAGTCACAATACATCTTTGTGGAACCGGTATGAATGGAATATCTGGAGCTATGAGCTTCCTCCATAATCCTCTCTTGGATCCATCCACCATAGGTACACACAATTTACCTTGATATCTCAATACACCATCTCCCCCTTGTTCAAAAGCTAATACTTTTTACTTATGAACATTTTCCTTCAATTCAAGCAAAATGGGATCTTGGTCTTTCTTTTCTTTAACTTCTGACACTAGTGATGATTCAACCCCATTCATCACCACTATTCCTCCTTCTATGGAATCCATAAGTCGGACTCCTAAGCGTGCAAGCCTATGCATATATTTTGTTAACTCTCTTTTCTTCCTCAACATGGGCGGTACTACCCATGGACAACCTGCTCAAGGCATCAGCAACAACATTAGCCTTACCTGGGTGATACATAATACTCATGTCATACTCGTTGAGTAACTCCAACCACCTCATTTGTTTGAGTTTAAGCTCTTTCTAAGTGAACACATATTGAAGGCTCTTATGATTAGTGAATATATCAACATGAACACCATACAAGTAATGACACCATATCTTCAAAGCGAACACTAAAACAGCCAACTCTAAGTCATGGGTTAGTTAGCTCTTCTCATGAACTTTCAACTGTCTGGAGGCATAAGCTATAACTTTGTCATTCTGCATTAAGACACAACCCAAACAAACTCTATATGCATCACAATACACCACAAAACCTTGTGTAACTTCTGGTAAGGAAAAACTGGGGCAGTAGTCAACCTCTTTTTCAATTCCTGAAAACTTTTCTCACAAACTTCAGACCATTGAAATTTCACTGTCTTCTGAGTCAACTTGGTCAAAGGAGAAGAAATAGATGAGAACCCCTCTACGAACCTTCTATAATATCCATCCAAGCCCAAGAAACTCCTAATATCAGTTGGAGATATGGGTCTAGGCCAATTCTGCACTGCCTCAATTTTCAGAGTATTAACTTTAATTCCCTCTCCAGACACAATATGGCCTAAGAATGCCATAGACTCAAGCCAAAATTCATACTTAGAGAATTTAGTATACAACTCCTTATCTTTCAAAGTCTGAAGAACTATTCTGAGATGACTAGCATGATCTTCTTCATTCCTTAAATAGATTAGTATGTCATCAATGAAGACGATAACAAACATATCTAAATAAGGTTTGAAGACTCTATTCATAAGATCCATGAATGTTGCTAGTGCATTAGTCAAACCAAAGGACATGACCAAAAATTCATAATGACCATATCGAGTTCTGAAAGTTGTCTTTGGAATATCACATTCCCTTACTCTTAACTGATGATAGCGGCATTTGAGGTTAATTTTTGAGAAACAGGAAGCACCCTGAAGCTGATCGAAAAGATCATCAATTCTCGGAAGAGGATACTTATTCTTGATGGTAACCTTGTTCAACTGACGGTAATCTATACACATCCTAAGGGAATGATCCTTCTTTCTCACAAATAAGACTGGAGTGCCCCAAGGTGAGACACTTGGTCGAATAAA
Source organism: Solanum chiquidenum (assembly GCA_029582725.1). Lineage (NCBI taxonomy): Eukaryota > Viridiplantae > Streptophyta > Magnoliopsida > Solanales > Solanaceae > Solanum > Solanum chiquidenum. The sequence goes on from JAJOOS010006942.1 coordinate 43,978, forward strand.
GCCCTTATCTAAAAGATCTTTTAACTGCTCTTTCAATTCTTTCAACTCTGCTGGTGCTATTATGTATGGTGGAATAGAGATAGGACGAGTATCTGGAATGATGTTTATGCCGAAGTCTATTTCTCTCTCAAAAGGGACTTCGGGTAGGTCATCAGAAAAGACTTCTGGAAACTCTTTTACTATAAGAACTGACTGAATGGGAGGTACCTCAACACTAGATTCATTAACTCAGACTAAGTGATAGACACAACCCTTAAAAACTAGCTTTATCGCCTTAAGGTATGAAATGAAATGACCCTTAGGCACTGTTGAACTACTACTCCACTCTATGACTGGCTCATTAGGAATCTGAAACTTGACAACTCGAGTTCTACAATCTATTGATGCATAACAGGCATGAAGCCAGTCCATACCTAGAATGACATCAAAATCTACCATGTCTAATTCAACTAAATCAGCCATGGTATCTTTTTGATTGATGGAAATAATGCAATCACGATAAACTCGCTCAGCTAGAATAGATTCCCCAACATGTGTAGAAACACAAAAAGGTTCACAAAGTTTCTCAGGAATAACATCAAACTTATTTGCAACATAAGGGGTTACAAAATATAAACTTGTTCCTGGGTCTAGCAAATCATAAACATCAAAAGCAAAGACTTTGATCATACCAGTGACAACATATGGAGAGTTCTCTTGCTCTTGGCAACTAGTGATCACGTAGAGGCAGTTTTCCCCTCCACCAGCACCGGAAGTAGCTCCTCTAGGTGCAGCCCGGTCTGGTGGAGCAACTGATGAAGACTGGGCGCTATTGCTCAGATTTCCACTACCTTGCTTATTCTTAGGACACTCTTTCATGAAGTATCCCTCTTGACCAAACTTGAAACAACCTATCTGGCCATCACGACACTTACCTGAGTGGTTTCTACCACACCTACCACATACAGGAGCCCAACTACCTCCTTGTGCCACACTACCTTGAGACTATGTTGGTCTAACTCTGAAGTTCTGTGAATTTTGGCCATTATACTCACTTTTGTTTCTGGGTGCAGGTGCACTAGAAGATGATGGTGCAAGTCCCTTTCGCTTTTGAAAGGATGAACAATTCACACTACCCTTCTGCTGCCCAGATTCATTCCCTGTCTTTGCTTTCTTATTTCTGAACTCTTCCCTATATCTCTGCTTCTCTTCCTCAACCTGTTGCACATAAACCATCAACCTTGATATGTCCAAGTCACATATCAACATCGTTGCCCTACCCTCTTTGCTTGATAGACGGCCCAACCTAGAAACAAACAAGCTCATTCTACTCCTCATGTCCTTAACCATCTCCGGAGCATATTGGGATAGTTGGGTGAACTTCAACCCATATTCATGAACACTTAGAGAATCCTGCTTAAGTATGAGGAACTCACGTACCTTAGCCTCTTTCAGTTCTCAGGGAAAGAAACTCCCCAAGAAAGCCTCTTCAAAACATGCCCAACTCGCAGGTGGTGCATCCTCAGCTCTACCCCCTTTCCACTGATCAAACTAAGTCCTAGCAACATTTTTCATCTGATATGCATCTAACTCAACTCTCATAGTATCAGTAATATGCATCACATCAAACACCTTTTTCAGTTCCTCAATGAAGTTTTCTGGATCCTCTGTAGTGCTTGAACCAGTGAAACTTGGAGGATTCATCCTCAAGAACTCACAAATCCTTGAAGTGTCAGCCTCTTCTTGTCGAACTCCTCTTTGCTGCCCAGCTTGGTTTTTCACCACTTGACTGAGAATTCTTATAGCCTCTCTGAACTCAGCATTAGTAACTTCTCCTTGTGGTTGCACTTCAGGTGCATTGGGTAACTCTTGTTCCCCAACATTCCTCCTAGATAGACGACCTCTGACTGCTCTTCGTGGAGGCATAATTATCTAAAACATGCGCAAGCACAAATTAGAGGGAAACTTTATAGAGATAAACTCTAACGCACGAAATGAGTGTGAAAGAAATGAAGACATTCCTAAATATTACAGCCTCCTAATTATAGATGTGGCGCGCTTCACACTAATAACCAGGACTCTATAGAAATGACTTCATAGACTCCCTAGGAGTCTTGAACTCTGTACTCTGATACCAAGTTTGTCACGCCCCGAGTCTACACCCTAGGTGGGACTGGCACTCGAGAACCATTGTTGGCCCCAAGCGAACAGTTGGTTTGACTTACTTAACTCAGCGGAAGACTCTAGCATGTTAAAAGAATCAAACATTCAACTTGGCCAAAAATGGCAACCCAAGTCTTTATCATAAGAATGATAATGTAAAGACTACTAAACTACTAACTGTCTATGAAGCCTCTAAAAAAACTGAGATGGATGTTGGGACAAACCCCACAACATCCTAATGAACTAAACTAGAGAGCGCATAAAAGAGTCCTCCAGAATGCAAGGAAGCTCACCAACAGACTCTGAATGCTCAAGTTGGATCAACGAAGCGCTGGATGTTAATCCTGATTACCTGCGTATGCATCATAATACGATGCAGGCCAACTGGTATCAGTACATTGAATGTATGAGTATGCGAGTTGGAATGCTAACATACATAGGCTTGAAAGAGACTATGAAAGAAACACTTACCTAGGCTCTTCTCAACTCATGAATAACTCAACTCAATATAAAGCAATAAAACACATGCGATATATATATAAAGCTTATAAAACAACTGAAAACAATCTTAGTTCGTTTAAAGATAAAACAATAACAAACTTAACTTTACTCATATAAAAAGTAATATAACTTATGTGGGAGATTCTCTAACCGACATACATCACTCTGAGCCTAAGTGATGATACAACGTTTTACCTCACGTTGCCAAGGACCGTCCTATACCTTGCCATCGATATAGAACCTGAACTACTAAGTGGATCCACTAGTCTATGCTGAAAAGCACTGAGGAATCATCTAAAAAGTATGACCCTTTTTCTGCCCATGATGGCTACGTGGTTTATGGGGGCTTGAGTTAATGTGAACTCGCGTCCCCATATCAGTGCTCACTA
>JAJOOS010006943.1:0-20903 GCA_029582725.1 Solanum chiquidenum
ATATTTTTTTTTTATAAAATTGTTTAGTTTAAGGTTTCTATATTTATTTGTGAATTTTTGGCGTTAGTTTTACATTTTTATCAGATTTTTCCTATTTTTTATTAATTAATTACTCATTTTCGGGATTTACCAAAAAAATAAAGATTAAAAAAAATTGTTGAAAACAATATTTTTATATATATACATAAAAGTTATTTGTGGGAGTTAATGTGTGTTTGTTACTTAAAACGTGCATATTTGGGGTGTACATGTTCATTATGATTCTCTGAAAAAACGATGCCTACTCCTCTAAGTCAGAATACGCGCAACGGAATCAAGAGCTCCAAGTAGGACACGCATCGAAAGTGGCATCTGGGCATCGGGCAAGCGGCTTCGGCCAACGGCAGGCGGTATCAGCGAAGGCATGCACACATCGGACGTAGCATGTGCGCATCTGGCAAACGACGTTGTCCAACGGCGTGCAGCATCAGCCAAGGCCTGCACACATCCATCGTGGCGTGTGCGCATCGGCTGGGCTTCACCGACGTGGCCAGCGCGCATCGGCCAACGAGAAGTGACATCGGCCAAGTTCTGCACGCATCGTCTAGTTGACGTCGCCAAATGGCAAGCGACATTAGCCAAGGCCTGTACGCATCGGACGTGGCATGTGCGCATCTGGCAAACGACTTCGGACAACGACATGCAACATCATCGATGGCCTGCACGCATCAGTTGTGGCGTGTGCGCATCGGCTGGACGTCACAGGCCGTGGCCTACATGCATCAGCCAATGGCAGGCGACATCGGCCAAGACCTGCACGCATCAACTGTGGCGTAAATACATTGGGAAACGACGTCGGCTAACGGCATGCAACATCATACAAGTCCTGCACACATCAGCCGTGGCGTGTGCGCATCGGCTTAACGACATCGGTCGTGGCCAGCGCGCATCGACCAACGGCAGGCGACATCGACCAAGGCCTGCACGCATCAACCGTGGCGTGTTCACATGGGTTGGGCGACATCGGCATCGGTCAACGGAAGGCAGCATCAGCAGAATTTTACACTCATCTGACATGACTTGTGCGCTTCCAGCAAGCGACGTCGGTCAACAACAAGAGTCATCAGGTGACATTGGTCGTGGATTGCCCATATCGGTCGTGGCCTGTGCACATCACTCAGCTGACGTCAGCCGTGGACTGCCCGCATCGGCCGTGGCCTGTACACATTGCTCAGTCATCGTCGGGCGTGGCCTGCCTGCATCTCCCTTGGCATGCACACATCGGTCAGCCAACGTCAGGCGTTGCCTGCCCGCATATCCCTTGGACTGGACTCAACGGTCAACCGACGTCGGACATGGCCTGCCCAAATCACCTATGGCCTGCTAACAACGGTCTGCCGACGTCGGACGTGGCTTGGCTGCATCATTCGTGGCCTGTACACATCGATCAGCGGACTTCGGAACTGGCCTGCCAGCATCATCCGTAGCTTGCACCCATCGGTCTGCCGACGTCGGATGTGGCCTGGCCGCATTGTCCGTGGCCCTCACAAGTCGATCAGCCAACGTCAGACGTGGCTTGCCCGCACCATCTTTGGCCTGCAACAACAATCAGTTGACATCAGACGTGGGCTTCCACTATAGCCGTGGCCTGTACACATCGATCAGCAGACGTCAGACGTGGATTGCTATTATCGTCCGTAGCATGCACACATCAGTTTGCCAACGTGGAACGTGGCCTGGCCGCATTATCTGTGGTCTGCACACATCGGTCAGCCGACGTCGGACGTGCCCTGCCAACATCCTCCGTAGCCTGCATACATCGGTCTGTCGAGGTCGGACGTGGCCTTCCCGTATCTTCTGTGTCTTGCACTTGTTAGACGAGAGACGTCGCACGAGGCAACCTTGATCGAGGTCTAGTCGACAACATGCAGATGTCAATGATGTACTAAAATCAAAAGAGTTTGAAACACCCTTCATGGATAACAACATATTCATCTACTTTCCATTATCTATTCTCAATGTGTCCACCTCACGTGGTTCATTTGTACCAATCTTCATTACTTTACGTTTCGTACGATATTGAAACATCTTTTATTTGTATAAATATGTACTCTATCAATAGTTTCACATGTTTAGAAGTGTTTTCGATCATTATCATATTTTTTCGATTATTATTCATATTTTTAATTTATTTTTACGGTTTTTTATTTCTTTACATCACATTTTAAAAACTAAAATTATTGAAATTATTGAATTTAAGGTTACTATATTTATTTGTGAATTTTTGGCATTAAATTTTTTATTTTTTCCTATTTTTTATTAATTAAATACACATTTTTGAGTTTAACGAAAAAAAGTAAAATTAAAATAAATTGTTCAAATTGCATAATTTAAGGTTACTATATTTATTTGTGAATTTTTGGCGTTAATTATATTTTTTTTCCCATATTTTTCCTATTTTTTATTTATTAATTACTCATTTTCGAGATTTGTCGAAAACAATTAAAATTAATTTTTTTTATGAAATTGTTCAATTTAAGGTTTTTATATTTATTTGTGAATTTTTTACGTTAATTTTATATTTTTATCATATTTTTCCTATTTTTTTATTAATTAATTACTCATTTTTGGGATTAAACGGAAAAAAATAAAAATTAATTTTTTTTTTGAAAACTATATTTTTATATATATAAAAGTTATTTATGGAACTTAATGTGTGTTTGTACCTTCTTTTTTTTGTTTTTTTAGTGACCCTTGAATGGGTCAGGGGCTTAGCAACACCCCCAGGCCTTAGCATAAATAAAGCAAAAAGTATAAGGAGGGGGGCATAAACCTTACCTCCGATCCTACAATGGTTCTGAGTACTCTTTCCTACTAAGGCAAGACCTCTCGTCCCCTTACAATAAGAGATAAACTAGAAAACTTCTAAATAGAGGACTCCTCTATATACAAGAATCTATTAATGCATAAACTAGGGAGACTCTCCCCTTACATTGATAGAAGAGAATACAAATAACACCTACGATGAACTAACCTTAATAAAAACAATTATTAATGAAAGGAGAACAACGAGTTCATTACAATTCCATAAAGGAGTTTCATGGAGGTTGCTTGATTCTCTTTAGTTTCTTTCGTCTGAAGTGTGTTATCCCCATTCTCTCTAATAAATAGCTTCCTTTGACGATTGCTGGGAGTTGCTGGACAGTGTAGTAATGCTGCACTATATCAGCTTTATGGTTTCTTTTGGACAGCAGGTCTGCTGTGGAATTTGCTTCCCTGAAGATGTGTTGACAACTGAAGATTTCCAGCTGTCTGGTAAGATTAATCACCTCCTGAATGGATTGTTGCAGCTGCCAGGGAGGTTTCACAGTGAGCTTCAACCATTTCATGAGAATTCTGAATCAACTTCTAGCAAGATTTTCTTGTAGCCATGTTGTAAGCACCATTCAATACCATGTGAAGCTGCTAGTGTCTCGGCCTGGTTATTGGATCCATATCCAAAAGGTGTTGTAAAATCATACACAAGCTTTCCCATATGATCTCTCACAATTCCCCCTCCTCCTATCTTGCCCGGATTGTTGAGGGCACTACCATCCGTATTGAGCTTTAAGATATTCTGAGAAGGTTTTTCCCAACTGATTTGCCAAATTCTGATGTCCTGTTTGCACAACTCGATAAACTTGATCATTTCATGCCAAGTAGATGGCCATTGGATATAGGAGTAGGCTGTGGTAAGTAAGTGATTAATGTCTTTGTTAATGAGGAACTTCACTCTAGTAATACTAGACTGTTTGCCCCCATATTTTGCACCACACCTATTCTTCCAGAGGTTCCAGCACACAACAATAGGTGATGCCTGCAGTACCAGTTTGTGCACATCATTCCTGATCTCCATTCCCCACCAGCTATGAAGAATGTCCCTTATGTTAGTTTGATTGTGAGATACACCACATGGAGCTGCAAACCATTCCCAAATGTATTTAGCAAAGTCACCATTCACAAAAATGTGATTGATGTCATCACCCCGAGTCCTCCTACAGTATGAACAACTGACTGGATCAGAACCAAAGGTAATGATCTTGTCATTTGTGGGAAGTTTGTTTCTCATAGCCCTCCATACAAGAAATGAGATTTTGAAGGGAACATGTTTGTGCCATATATAGGAATTAAGTTTGTTGTTGTCTTTTTTCTGTCTGCAGATCTGCCAGGCTGATGCGCATGAGAATACACCATTATCTGTAGGTTTCCACACTGCCTCATCTAGCATCCCTGGCTAGTATTGAATTTTGCATCTCAAAATATTTGGGATTAGAAGGGGGGGAACTTCCTCCCTTAAAAGTGCCTCATTCCATTGCCCATTTTGCAGAAAGTGTGAAACAGTAGTGTTGTTGAGGCTATTGATGGTGTCATTGTGTTGTGCAAGTTGTCCTTCACCCAACCAGTCGTCCCACCAAAATAAACTGCTCCCAGAATGCACCCTCCATGTGATATGAGGCTCAATGAGGTCTTTATACTTCATCATATATTTCCATACAAGAGACTGCCCTGTATCCCATTTTTTGGCAATAGGATTGAATCTCTGACAATATTTGGCTCTCAGAAATTGGCTCCATAGGGAATTTGTGGTTCTAAAGTTCCACCATTGTTTGATTTGAAGAGCTTTGCATGTATCCTCTAACTTCCTGACTCCAATGCCCCCTTCTTCATATGGAAAACTTAGAGTTTCCCAAGATGCCCAATGATACTTCTTTTTTTCTATGTCCCAACCCTAAAAGAAATCTGCAATGACTCTCTTACTATAGTTGTGAGTTGTTTTGGGGGGAGAGATAAAAGCCATAGTGTGTATGGGTATAGAATGTAGAACATGTTTGATCAAGGTGATTCTTCCTCCAAAACTCAGGATCCTTGTTTGCCAGCCACTGATTCTCTTCACCACTTTTGCCACCAATTCTGAGAAATAAATGATTCTCTGTCCTCCAATATAGAGAGGACAGCCCAGATATGAAATAGGGCTAGCCTTCTGTGAGAAACCAGTGATATCTTTTACCATGTCAATAATTTCCATAGGAGTGTTAGTGGGTACCATAAAGTGACTCTTTTCTTTGTTGATGCTTTGATCAGAAACAACCTCATAAGTGCTAAGTGTTTTCATGATGAGTTGTAAGGAAATTCTAGTGGCAGAAGTAAAAATAATGACATCATCTGCAAAACATAAATGGTTAATTTGAGGACCTCTAATCTGCATATGGAAACCTTTATAACTCCGATCATGATGAAGGAGGTTCAACATCCTAGATAGGACCTCAGCACCTAAAATAAATAGGGTCGGGGATAGAGGATCCCCTTGTTTGAGGCCTCTAGTTGAATGGAAAAAACCATGTCTGGATCCATTCACAATAACTGAGTACCAATTGTTGCTCATAGTCCTCCATACTAGATCAATAAAGACCTCTCCAAAGCCCATAGTTCTCATAGCTATACAAGTGAAGGCCCAAGATACTCTATCATAGGCCTTGGCCATATCTAATTTAATCACAACATTATCCCCTTCCTGAGGTTTTTTAATACAATGAGTGATTTCTTGAGCCAACATAATGTTTTCAGAAATGCTTCTCCCTTTGACAAATCCTGATTGGTTTGCTGATATAAGATTTGGAAGAATAGGGGCTAATCTTAAACAAAGAATCTTGGAAATGATTTTATTAGTAAAGTTGCTCAAACTGATAGGCCTGAATTCACTGAATTTATTGGGATGTTCAGTCTTGGGTAAGAGAACTAAGCAAGCATGCGACATAAACTTGGGCATTATGTGACCACTGAAATAGGATTGAAAAGCAAGGAGCATGTCCTCATTAATAATTTCCCAGCAGCTTTGGTAGAATTTAACTCCAAACCCATCAGGACCAGATGCAGAGTTAGGGTTCATTGCAAACACAACATTTCTAACCTCCTCCATATTAACCATATTTTGCAATATTTGATTTTGTTGTTCAGTAACTTGTCTTGGTAAGCATTGAAGAATATGGTCAGCAATTCTATCTTCTTTTCCCGAGAAAATATTCTGAAAATATTTGCAGGCAACCTGACCAATCTCCTTGTCTCCCTGTACCCAAAGATCATTGTCATCACAAATTTTATGAATAAATAATTTCCTCCTTCTTCCCCTCATAATTGCATGAAAATATTTTGAGTTGGCATCCCCTTCCTTAAACCATTGAAGTTGAGTCTTCCGTTTAAGGATAGATGATTCCAACTTAAGATATTTTATGTACTTAGCATTGACATAATGTAGCTTAGTTCTGTTGGCCTCAAAATTATATATAATAATCTCCTCCTCTGCTGCTCTAACCTGCTCCTCGAATTCCTTGACAGCACTGAAGATATCCCCAAACTCTTTTCTGGACCAAGTACTAAGAGTGGTGGCAAGCCTCTTCATTTTTTGATGTAGTTTCCACATTGGATTGCCATGAACTTCTCTATTCCAACATTCCTCTACTGTTTTCATAAAGGAGTCACTATCAGTCCAGCAGTGAAGGAATTTGAAATATTTAATGTGTTGCTCCTTTTTTGCAGTAAGCTCCATAAGCAGTGGAGTGTGATCAAAACCTACTGAAGGTAAATGATTGATAGTAGTCTGAGGCATCAATTCAAGCCATTTGTCATTAACCATTGCTCTATCAAGCCTTTTCCATACCCTTGCTTCCTCAGCCCTTTGATTATACCAAGTGAAGTGTTGACCACTGTAACCAATATCAATCAAACCACAAGTCTCAATCACACTAAGAAAATCAAAGCTTTTGTTCATGTTATAAGGCAGGCCCCCTAGTTTTTCCTCTGTAGATGTAATCACATTAAAATCACCAATAGTACACCAAGGTTCTTTCTTATTTGAATAATGAATGAGTTTATCCCACAGAGGCCTTCGGAGATGCTCCTTGCATTTTGCATAAATAAAGGCTATGAGGAATTTTTCATTGCATTCCACATGCTTTATCTCACAAGTAATATGTTGATCCTCAGCTTCCAGAACATTGCAGATTACATCAGTGTTCCAGAAGATCCAAATTTTTCCATTGTTATTGTATTAAGCTTGATCCATATTCAGCTGAGTTTTGTAAGTGTTAATGTGAGCATTGCCAGAAAAAGGTTCAAGAATTGCTATCAAGGTGATATTATGAAGCTTCTTGAGTGTTTGAAGTCTTTCAAGAGATCATTGGGAGTTGATACTCCTCGCATTCCAACAAAGAGCTCTAATCATCAAAAACCTTTACTTCTGGACCTGGTGTAGGGTCTGTTTGAATTAACAGACGTGTTGGTATTAGCTTGCTTGATGTTTTGTCTACCTCTAGGCGACAACCCTTGTTGATTGGTCACCTCCTGAATTTCTTGTTGAAACATTGTAGACCCAAATGCCTTAATAAGATGCATACTTGTCTCCTCCTCTTCCTCTTCATTTTCATTCAAAGATTGCGTATCTTGATCATATTCATCTTCAAATTGCATGTTAGCATACTCATCCTTTTCATCTTGTATACTTTGGCCAATGACAACTTTTTGATGTTTAAGTTGATTTTCTGCATTATTACCCTGTATCCCTGTTTCTGCCTGCTGTCTTCTTTTTATAGCCTGTCTCTTTTTCCTGCTCATTTTTCCTCTGGATTTATTGTTTGGAGTTTTCTCTCCAATTTCTTCTGCTGTAGTATTAAGTTCCTGTGTGCCCTTTGTACCTGCTGTTCCTTTCTTCTTCTGAGTCTGGCTATTGGTTTCAATCCCAGCACCCTGACCCTTCTGCTGTTTGAGATCTTTTGGGGCCCTTACCTGATCCACTGTACTGTCCACATGTTTATGTCCACCTTGACCAGTATCCTAAACCAGGGTAGCTTTCTGAATTTCCTGCATATGATGGACTGTTTTGGCATTGTTGTAAATAGTGGTTGCAGGGGCTCTAAGGTCACTATTAAGGTCATTGTGAACCCCCTCATGCAGAACATGAGTCAAATTCCCCCATTTGGTTACCACTTCCTGCAAGTTAGTTGGTTTCTCCTGACACCCTCCATTCATCCCTCCACAAACTTCATCAGAATTTTCAGCATCAACATAGATAACATTGGGGGAATGGGGGAATGGGAGAGATAAGTCAATACCTGAGATCTTGTTATTACGATTATCTGTGACCTGATCTTTTTGCAGATTTTTTTTAGTATGATTAGATTCTGTAGGTAAGTCATCTCTTGACCCTTCAACTGTTTGCATTTCATAATTTGATTTTCCTTTATTGGTGCTGTCCCCAGCAGTACCTTTGTGTGGTTGTTCCTGCATTGCTAAATCAGTATAATTATTATGAATAGGGATGTTAGGTAATATACCTGTTGTGGAAGGTGCCTGTTGCATGCTATTCTTAACTGTCGTATATTGTGGTGATACAGGTCTCCATGCTGTTTTGGGAGGTATTTGCTCTTGGTTTTTTGTTTGTTTCCTTTTCTAAACTTGCCATTGCTCTTCCTGATCTATAACTTCTTGCTCCTGGTGGGTCTATAGTCCCTTCTTGGGTTCCTGATGCTGACCTGTGGGTTGCTGCTGTACTTGATTTTGCCTTTGGACTTCACCATTTTTGTATTCTTTTTCATGCACTATGTGCTGTTGTCCTTGTTGCTTTGTACCTGTTGCTGTTATACCACTACTTTGCCCATTCTTTGTTATGGTTTGTTTTTCAATTTTCATTTCTTTCCTCCTTTTGAATTCCTCATCTCTCCTTTTAATGGTGCACACATTATCCATGCGCCCTTGATGTTTACAATACATGCAGTAATCCGGGATTCCTTCATATTGGATTTTTTGCCATCTCCCTTTGTTTGGGTCAGAGTTCTTGAACCCCATCCAGATGTGAGGAGGTCTTGCTTTGGTAAGGTCAACCTGGATCCTCACCCTAGCCATACTGCCTGTAGTCCTTTGGGATGTTGGGGAGTCTAGGTACAAAACATTTCCAATAGATTCCAGAAGTGTAGACAAAAGGATTTTGTTGTAACAATGCCAAGGGAGCTCAGGTAAGGCTACCCAAATAGGAACTATAGGAGTTTCTTCTTCCGATGTAAACTCAGGAGTCCATGCTTGAATTCTCATTATTTGACCTTCTATACTCATCTTTTGTTTAGTCCACACCGTAACATAGTCAAATTCATTATCAAGATCAATGTACACATGTCTAGAGTTATAGTGACTAATTTTCATTCCCCCTGCTAGCTGGGTCTGGAGGGTGAAGCTTCTTCTAATCAGTTCCATTTTGGGCATGGTGTTGATAAATTTGCCCACTAGAGTATGTTTACAAAATTCAGCCAACTTAATACTATAATTAGTCTCTTCAAATAGAACAACAGGTAACCCTTGTTACCTTGTTTTTGTACCTATTTCGACATTTCGACAGTCCTACTGGGTGCTCATTTACCACATTATGTAACTGAGCCTCAGTGTTAGCAGCCAACGATTGAGTATTAGTTTTTGTAACTGAATTTGTACTTCTTTGTCTTTAGACTGCTTCAATTGGCCTGGTAGATCCTTTCTTTGTTACTGCACTTGTCCAGTTTCATCAGTTGGTGTGTCCCTTATTGCTGCGACCTGCATTGCATAGGTAGTAGGAGTTGGAGTTATGTTAGTGGAGTTACCTTTAATGCCAAATGAAAATTTAGAATAGTGAGCTTTATCAGATGAATTTTCAGAAGTAAGAATCCTTGTAGCTTGGTCAGTGGCTTGCTGCTCTTCCAGACTATTTTCTTGTATTGCATTGCCTCCATCTTGTGTTGTTCTTGTCCCTAGTTGAGGATTTACAGCTGGTTGGACATTAATTTCTACAGATGAGACTGGTAATAAGCCATTCCTTTCAATGTTATGCATATTTCGATTTGTCCCTTCATGGAAATTCTTCATAGAATCCTTTGATTGAGTAACTTGATTGTTAGTGGTGTTTTCTCCATCAAGATTACTTGAAATCTCTGAGAGATGGATTTCCAACGGAGGGGAAAAATTCTCATTCCCACAATATTCATTAACTCCGGCGACCTGGGTTCGATGTTCCCCGGAATTCTCCCCGCCGGTGATTCCACCATCCATTTGGACTGAATTTTCTATAAGATGTACGCCATCATGAGGGGAGTAATCCCCAGTGGTTGAATCAGCTCGAATTTTATCGGAGGTGGCTTGAATTTGATGGCGCAGCTCAGGCGATTCGTTCACGATTCTCACGGAAATCACCTCATGATTGCTGTCGATTCGAACGGTGGAATCGAATGATTTTTTGCTATGTTGTAGATCAAGACTAGTAGATTCCATGGGCATTAACACTTTTCCATGATTCGATCCAGTAGCTTCGTGGGAAATAACTTTTATAATTCCTTCCAGCTCCCTCTCCAAAAACGTTGTGTTGACCGCATCTGTATCTTGCGATTTCGAGGAGTTATTGTATAATGGAGCATGGGTGACTGGGGTTTGTTGCCAATGTCATGGCGCTCCGATTGGCGTTGCTCCAGTGGCCGGGGGAGCTCCATCGGTGGCTCACGCACCATTTCGGCGGTGCACGTGTCTGCTGGGAAGTTAGCCATTACAGACAGCTGCTGGAGAGCTTTTCTTAGTTAGAGAATTTTGAGAGAGAATTTTTTTTAGAAATTAGGTGCGGTTAGATTTAGGGTTTAGGGTTTAGGGTTTAGGGCTTATGGTTTAGGGCATAGGGTTTAGGGTTTAGGCTTTATAGTTTAGGGTTTAGGGTTGAGGGTTTAGGGTTTAAGGTTTATGGTTAAGTGTTTAGGGTTTAGGGTTTAGGTTTTAGGATTTAGGGTTTAGGGTTTAGGGTTTAGGGTTTATGGTTTAAGGTTTAGGGTTTACGATTTAGGGTTTAGGATATAGGGTTTAGGGTTAGGGCTTAGGGTTTAGGGTTTGGTGTTTAGGGTTTAGTGTTTAGGGTTTTGTGTGTAGGGTTAGGATTTAACATTTATAGTTTAAGATTTAGGGTTTAGGTTTTAGTGTTTAGGGTTTAGCGTTTTGAGTTGTACATTAGGGTTTAGAGATTATGGTTAAGTGTTTAGGGGTTAGGGGTTAGGGTTTAGAGTTTAGGGTTTGGGGTTTAGGGTTTATGTTTAAGGGTTAGGATTTAGGGTTTAGTGTTTAGGGTTTAGGATTTAGGATTTAGGGTTTAGGGTTTAGGGTTTAGGGTTTTGAGTTATTGATTTAGGGTTTAGGGTTTAGGGTTTAGGACTTAGGGTTTAGGGTTTAGGTTTTATGGTTTAAGGTTTAGGGTTTAGGGTTTAAGGTTTATGGTTAAGTGTTTAGGGTTTAGGGTTTAGGGTTTAGGGTTTAGAATTTAGGGTTTAGTGTTTAGGGTTTACGATTTAGGGTTTAGGGTTTAGGGTTTAGGGTTTGTTGTTTAGGGTTTAGGGTTTTGTGTGTAGGGTTAGGATTTAACATTTAGAGTTTAGGATTTAGGGTTTAGATTTAGTGTTTAGTATTTAGGTTTTAGGGTTTCGAGTTGTAGGTTTAGGGTTTAGGGTTTATGGTTAAGTGTTTAGGGGTTAGGGGTTAGGGGTTAGGGGTTAGGGTTTAGGGTTTAGGGTGTATAGTTTAGGGTTTAGTGTTTAGGGTTTAAGGGTTAGGGTTTAGCATTTAGGATTAGGGGTTTAGGGTTTAGGGTTTAGGGTTTAGTGTTTAGTGTTTAGGGTTTAGCGTGTAGTGATTAGGGTTTAAGGTTTAGGGTTTAGCGCGTAGTGGTTAGGGTTTAGGGTTTAAGGTTTTGGGTTTAGGGTTTTTGGTTTAGGATTTAGGGTTTAGAATTTAGGGTTTAGGGTTAGGGCTTCGGCTGTAGGGTTTGGTGTTTGGGGTTTAGGGTTTTGTGTTTTATGTGTAGGGTTAGGATTTAATGTTTAGAATTTAGTATTTAGGGGTTAGGGTTTAGGGTTTAGGTCTACTGTTTAGGATTTAGGTTTAGGGTTTAGGATTTAGGATTAAGGTTTAGGGTTTAGGGTTTAAGCTTTAGGGTTTATGATTTAGGGTTAGGGTTTAGGATTTAGGGTTTAGGTTTTTATGTTTAGGATTTGAGGTTTAGTTTTACGGTTTAGGGTTTAGGGATTAGGGATTAGGTTTAGGGTTTAAGGTGTAGTGTTTAGAGGTTAGGGTTTAGCGTATAGTGTTTAGGGTTTAGGGTTTCAAGTTATAGGTTTAGGGTTTAGGGATTAGGGTTTAGTGATTAGGGCTTAGGGTTTATAGTTTAGGGTTTAGGATTGAGGGTTTAGGGTTTAGAGTTTAGGGTTTAGGGTTTAGGGTTTACGTTTAGGTTTTAGGGCTTAGGGTGTATGGTTTATCGTTTAGGGTTTATGGTTTAGGGTTTAGGGTTTAGGGTTTAGGGTTTAGGGTTTAGGGTTTAGGGTTTAGTGTTTAGGGTTTAGGGTTTAAGATTTAGTGTTTAGTGTTTAGTGTTTAGCGTGTAGTGGTTAGGGCTTAAGGTTTATGGTTTAGTGCCTAGGGTTTTGGGTTTATGTTTAAGGGTTTAGGGTTTTAGCGTTAGTGTTTAGGGTTTACCGTGTAGTGTTTAGGGTTTAAAGTTTAGGATTTAGAGATTAGGGCTTAGGGTTTAGGGTTTAGGGTTTCGGGTTTATTAATAAGATGTATACTTGTCTCCTCCTCTTCATCATTTTCATTCAAGGACTGAGTGTCTTGATCAAATTAATCTTCAGATTGTATGTTAATATACTCATCTTCTGCATCCTGACTATTTTGACATGTGTCAATATTTTGAGTTTGTTGCTGATGTTCTTTAATGTTGCCCTTCTTTCCTAGTTTTGCTATCTGTTTATTTTTGATAGCTTCCCTCTTTTTATTACTCATTTTTCTTCTGGATTTATTGTTAGCAGTTTTTCTTCCAGATTCATCACCAGAATTAATAGGATTCTGTGTGCCCTCACTTCCTGTTGTTCCTTTCTTCTTTGGTGTCTGATTGTTATTTTCAGCATTCACACCCTGAACTTCCTGCTGCTTTGATTCTTCAGAAGTTCTTACATGGTTCACTGTACTGTCAGCTTGTTTTTCAAGGGGATTACCAGGACTCTCAGTCTGTAAACCTTTCTGAATTTCCTGCACATGATGACATGCATTGACATTGTTTGGAAAAGTGGTTGCAGAGGCTCTAAGGCCTCTACTAAGGTCATTGTGAACCCCCTCATGCAGAACATGAGTCAAATTCCCCCCTTTGGTTACCCCTTCCTGCAAGTCAGTTGGTTTCTCCTTACTTCCTCCATCCATACCTCCGTCAGCTTCATCAACAACACAATCATAATTAATATTGGGATTTTGGGGATTGGGGTGATTTGAGTCAATACATGTGGTCTTCTTGCTTTACTCCTGAACAAGTGCACTATGATTTGTGTGCATATTTTTATGCACTTGATTTTTTGGATTTTTCGAAACTTCCTCTGGGACAGTCTTTAAATTTATGACTTCATTTTCTTTTGTTTGTAGAGGCTCATTTCCATCCTGATTGTTGGTCTGTTCCTATGCAACAAGATCAATAAAATTATTATGAGTGAGGATAGTATTCATACCTGTCCATTTGTGGTTTTGGTGGACTGCCTGATTGTGCATTCCTTTCTGTAATGGTGGTTGGTTGTTGTTCTTTTTCTTTTGTGTTTGTCATTGCTCTTCTTGTGACTGTTGTGCTTCCTTTTGCTCCTCCTGCTTCCTGTTGTTTGTGATCCCTATCCTTGAATTTTGATCTTTATGAGGTGCATGTTGTTGTTCCTTGTTTTCAGTTTCTTTACCACTCTTATTCTTTCCTTCCTCTTCGACTTCTCTTCTTCTTTTTTGGTCTTCATCCTTTTGCTTAATGCTGCGTTCATAATCCATATGTCCTTGATGCATGCAATAGAAGCAGTAGGGAGGTACATCCTCATATTCAATAGTCTGCCATCTTCCATCGGTTAGGTCATCCCCTCTGTAACCCATCCAAACATGAGGAGGTCTCTTTTTAGAGAGATCAATTTGAACCTTCACCTTAGCTTTACTTCCCCTAGTTTTCTGGATGGAAGCTGAATCCAGGTAGAGCACTATTCCAACAGGTATAAGCAAACCAGCCACATAGTCTTTGTTATAGCAATGCTAAGGAAGGTCAGGTAGAGTTACCCACACAGGGACAATTGGAGTCTCAACTTCAGGTTTAAATGAAGGTGTCCAGCCTTGTATTCTCATAAGCTGGCCTGCTATACTCATCCTTTGCTTAGTCCAAACTATGTTGTAGTCCAGTTCATTGTCTAAATCTATATAAACATGCCTTGCATTGTAGTGAGCAATCTTGACCACCCCTGATAACTGAGTTTGAAGAATGAAACTTTTTCTAATGAGTTATACCTTAGGCATAGTGCGACTGAATTTTCCAATCAAGGTGTATTTGCATGTTTCAGCAAGGGGTCCCAAAACTTCTTCTTTCACAAAGAGTACAGCCGGTAGACCCTGTTTGGTAGAGATCTCAAGAGTGGTGAGCTTGATGGAATTATCAATTTTGGACTGGTTATGCCTAAATCTGGCAGCAGAGGTTTGGACCACTGTGTACCGGGCAAGTTCAGGTGTGTGCTCCTTCTTGTTAATATTGGTGTTGGGAAGATCCTGTTTCTCACTATCTTGAATAGGTTTGGTAATAGGTCTATTCCTTTGATTGGGATTTTGAGACTCAAAATTGCTAGAGACTTTAGGATAACCATTACCTGGTTGATGCTGCTCAGCATTGGACTTACTAGGTGGATGTTGCTATTTTTCTTTAGCTTGCCACACCTGATTACTGTGTTGCAAATGCTGGTTGTTGAATCTGTGGGGATGTCCATTGGTTTGGACCTGTACCTGCCATTTGTTTACAACATGATGCTCATTTGCATTTTCATGCAAAGGAGTATTCCATTTATCCTTCTAAGTAGTGTTAATAAGACTAGTTTTAGAGGTTATACCTGGCTGTTCCTTAGCTGTTGTTTGCTGTTTTTTGGGAACTCTATTTGGTGTATTGCCTTGGATTTCCTGCTTATTTGCCTTAGTGGATTTATCCATCATTCTAAGATCATTATCTTGAATGATAGATTGATTATGATGTGTCACCTGAGCCTGCTGCATCTCCTCCATATTGTGACTTTGATCATGTTCCACTGCATGCACTTGAAAAGAAAAATTAGTTGATTTAGAGACTTCACTTACCTGGTTTTTGTGAGAGCTCTCAATTCTTCCAGCAATGTTCATTGCAATTTCTTCGTCCGCATTGTGAACTTGTGAAACCACTGCTCTTCCAACCAGTGTTCCATCCCTGTGATCAGTATGTATTTCTGCCGAATTTGCTCTTGTTTCACCATTCAGATTGCTGGGAACTCGTTTTACATCTCTTTGTTGTACATTCCTGTTGTTATTCTCCAGACACTCCTCTTCTCCTTGTTTTTCATTGTCATGGTTCACCGGAGCTCCAGTGAGGTTGCCGGCAAAATCATTCCCATTAAGTTCACCGTTAAAATTACTGAAAATTGCAGTAAAGTGTTCTACAAACATAGGGGAGTAATCCCCATTGAAGTTTTCAGCTTGAATCTCTTCGATAGGGCATCGTTCTTGAGGGCGCGATTGGGGCGATTCACCTGTGAATCTCCCAGAAATTGCCTCTCGATTTCTCGCAAATGGGAAGGTGGATTCAACTGTTTTTTGCGTATTATGTATATCTTTGGACTGCGAATCTCCTTCACCACTCCTTTGAACTCGAATCTCACCAAAGCGAGCCATGGAAATAATTTTTTGAGCCCAGTCAACCTCCCTTTCCGAAATCGTGATGTGGATCGCCTTTTCTCTTTGCAATTTCGAGGAGTTGTAGGATGAATCTGAGGATGAGCCTTGTTGGGTTACTCGTATTAGGACTGCGCATCATTTCCGATTGGTCCGACGGTCTGGGGAGCTCTACCAGCGGCGTGGTAGCCATTCCGGCAGTGCTGGAAGCCGGGTGAAAATTAGCCGTTAGGGCTAAGTCCTTTGAGAGCCTTTTTGAGAGAGAAATTAGAGAGAGAAAAAATTCATGAAATGAAGGGGCGATGGATATAGGGTTTATGGTTTAGGATTTAGGTTTAGGGTTTAGGTTTAAGGGTTAAGGTTTAAGTGTTTAGGGTTTAAGGTTTAGGGTTTATGGTTTGGGGTTTATGGTTTGGGGTAAGGATTTAGGGTTTAGGTTTTTTGCTTTAGTGTTTGAGTTTTAAGTTTAGGATTTAGGTTTTAGGATTTTGTTTTAGGGTTTAGTGTTTAGTGTTTAGGGTTTAGGTTTTAAGATTTAGGATTTAGGGTTTAGGGTTTAGGATTTAGGTTTTAGGATTTAGTGTTTAGGGTTTAGGGTTTAGGGATTAGGATTTATGGTTTAGGATTTATGGTTTAGGGTTTAGGGTATAGGGTTTCGAGTTATAGGTTTAGGGTTAAGTGTTTATGTTTTAGGGTTTAGTGTTTAGGGTTGAGGGTTTAGTGTTTTTAGTGATATATTTAATGTTTAGGGTTTAGGGTTTAGGGTTTAGGGGTTATGGTTTAGGGTTTAGGGTTTCGAGTGGTAGATTTAGGGTTTAGGGTTAAGTATTTAGTGGTTAGGGAGTTAGAGGGATAAGGTTTAGGGTTTAGGGTTTAAGGTTTAGGGTTTAATTTTTAGGGTTTAAGGTGTAAGGTTTAGGGTTTAGGATTCAAGGGTTAGGGTTTAGGGTTTAGGGTTTAATTCTTAGGGTTTAGGTTTTAGGATTTAGGGTTTAGTGCTTAGGGTTTAGGGTTTAGGGTTTAAGGTTTAGGGTTTAGGATTTAGGGTTTAGGGTTAGGGCTTAGGGCTTAGGGTTTGATGTTTAGGGTTTACGGTTTTCTGTTTTGTGTGTAGGGTTATGATTTAACATTTAGAGTTTAGGATTTATGGTTTAGGGTTTATGCTTTAGGGTTAGGGTTTAGGATTTAGGGTTTAGGGTTTAGGGTTTAAGGATTAGGGTTTAGGGTTTAGGGTTTAATGCTTAGGGTTTAGGGTTGAGGATTTAGGGTTTAGTGTTTAGGGTTTAGGGTTTAGGATTTAGGGTTTAGGATTTAGGGTTTAGGGTTTGATGTTTAGGGTTTAGGGTTTACTATTTTGTGTGTAGGGTTAGCATTTAACATTTAGAGTTTAGGATTTATGGTTTAGGGTTTATGCTTTAGGGTTAGGGTTTAGGATTTAGTGTTTAGGTTTTTATGTTTAGCGTTAATGGTGTAGGGTTTAGGGTTTAGGGATTAGGGTTTAAGGTTGAGGGTTTAGGGTTTAGTGGTTAAGGTTTACGGTTTAGGGTTTATGATTAAGAATTTAGGGTTTAGGGTTCAGGTTTTAGGATTTACTGTTTAGGATTTAGGGTTTAGGAATTAGGATTTATGGTTTATGGTTTAGGGTTTAGGGTTTTGAGTTATAGGTTTAGGGTTAAGAGTTTAGGTTTTAGGGTTCAGTGTTTAGGTTTTAAGGTTTAGTGTTTTAGTTATAGGTTTAGGGTTTAGGATTTAGGATTTAGGGGTTAGGGGTTAGTGTTTAGATTTTAGGGTTTCAAGTTGTAGGTTAAGGTTTAGGGTTTAGGGTTTATGGTTAAGTGTTTAGGAGTTAGGGGTTAGGATTTAGGTTTTAGGGTTTAGAGTTTAGGGTTTAGGGTTTAGCATTTAAAGGATAAGGTTTAGGGTTTAGGTTTTAGGGTTTAGGGTTTAGTGTTTAGGGTTTAGTGTTTAGGATTATAGGTTTAGGGTTTAGGGTTTAAGGTTTAGGACTTAGGGTTTAGGGTTTAGCATTATCAATTTTGGGTTAAGGGTTTATGGTTTAGGGTTTAGGGTTTAGGGATTAGTGTTTGAGGTTGAATGTTTGGGGTTTAGTTGTTAAGGTTAAGGGTTTAGGGTTTATGGTTAAGAATTTAGGGTTTAGGGTTTAGGGTTTAGGCTTTAGGATTTACTGTTTAGGATTTAGGGTTTAGGAATTAGGATTTATGGTTTAGGGTTTAGGGTATAGGGTTTCGAGTTATAGGTTTAGGATTAATAGTTTAGGTTTTAGGGTTCAGTGTTTAGGTTTTAAGGTTTAATGTTTTTAGTTATAGGTTTAGGGTTTAGGGTTTATGTTTAAGGGTTAAGGGTTTAGGGGTTAGGGGTTAGTGTTTAGGTTTTAGGTTTTAGGGTTTAGGGTTTCAAGTTGTAGATTAAGGTTTAGGGTTTAGGTTTTAGGCTTTAGGGTTTAGCGTTTAAGGATTAAGGTTTAGGGTTTAGGGTTTAGGGTTTAGGGTTTAGGCTTTACGGTTTAGAGTTATAGGTTTAGGATTTAGGGTTTAAGGTTTAGGGCTTAGGGTTTAGGGTTTACATTTTAGGGTTTAGCATTGTCAATTTAGGGTTAAGGGTTTATGCTTAAGGGTTTAGGGTTTAGGTCAGGTTTAGATTATAGGGTTTAGGTCAGGTTTAGGGTTTAGGGTTTAAGGTTTAGGGTTTAGGATTTAGGGTTTAGGATTTACGGTTTAGGGTTTAGGGCTTGGTGTTTAGGGTTTAGGGTTTTATGTTTTGTGTGTAGGGTTAGGATTTAACGTTTAGAGTTTAGAATTTAGGGTTTAGGGTTTAGGTTTAGGGTTTTATGCTTTGTGTGTAGGGTTAGGATTTAACGTTTAGAGTTTAGGATTTAGGGTTTAGGGTTTAGGTTTAAGGGTTATGGTTTAAGTGTTTAGGGTTTATGGTTTCGGGTTTTTGGTTTGGGGTAAGGATTTAGGGTTTAGGTTGTTTTTTTAGGGTTTGAGTTTTAAGTTTAGGAATTAGGGTTTAGGGTTTATGTTTAGGGTTTAGGTTTTAGGGTTTAGGGTTTAGGGTTTAGGTTTTAGGGTTTTAGGGTTTAGAGTTTAGGGTTTAAGGTTTAGTGTTAGGGTTTAGGATTTTGGATTTAGGTTTTAGGATTTAGTGTTTAGGGTTTAGGGTTTAGGGATTAGGATTTATGGTTTATGGTTTAGGGTATAGGGTTTCGAGTTATAGGTTTAGGGTTAAGTGTTTAGGTTTTAGGGTTTAGTGGTTAGGGCTGAGGGTTTAGTGTTTTTAGTTATTGGTTTAATGTTTAGGGTTTAGGGTTAAGGGCTAAGGGTTTAGGGGTTATGGTTTATGGTTTAGGTTTTATGGTTTAGGGTTTAAGTTTTCGAGTGGTAGGTTTAGGGTTTAGGGTTTAGGGTTCAGTATTTAGTGATTAGGGGGTTAGGGTTTAGGGTTTAGGGTTTAAGGTTTAGGGTTTAGAGTTTAGTGTTTAGGGTTTACGGTTTAAGGGTTTGGGTTTAGGGTTTAATGCTTAGTGTTTAGGTTTTAGGATTTAGGGTTTAGGGTTTAGAGTTTAAGATTTAGGGTTTAGGATTTAGGGTTTAGGGTTAGGGCTTAGGGTTTAGGGTTTGATGTTTAGGGGTTTTTAAAATTTTCTATTTTGTGTGTAGGGTTAGGATTTAACATTTAGAGTTTAGGATTTATGGTTTAGGGTTTATGCTTTAGGGTTAGGGTTTAGGATTTAGGGTTTAGGTTTTTATGTTTAGGGCTAAAAGTTTAGGGTTTAGGGTTTAAGGTTGAGGGTTGAGGATTTAGGGTTTAGTGTTTAAGGTTTAGAGTTTAGGGTTTATGGTTAAGAATTTAGGGTTTAGGTTTTAGAATTTACTATTTAGGGTTTAGGGTTTAGGAATTAGGATTTATGGTTTAGGGTTTAGGGTTTAGGGTTTAGGGTTTTGAGTTATAGGTTTACGGTTAAAAGTTTAGGGTTTAGGGTTCAGTGTTTAGGTTTAGGGTTTAGTGTTTTTAGTTATATGTGGAGGGTTTAGAGTTTAGGTTTAAGGGTTAAGGGTTTAGGGGTTAGAGTTTAGGTTTTAGGGTTGAGGGTTTAAGGTTTTAAGTTGTAGGTTAAGATTTAGGGTTTAGGGATTAAGGTTCAGGGTTTAGGGTTTAGGGTTAGTGGTCAGGGTTTAAGGTTTAGGGTTTAGGGTTTAGAGTTAAGGTGTTAGGGTTTAAGGGTTAAGGTTTAGGGTTTAGGTTTTAGGGTTTAGGGTTTAGGGTTTAAAGTCATAGGTTTAGGGTTTAGGGTTTTTTGTGTTTTGTGTGTAGGGTTAGGATTTAATTTTTATAGTTTAGGATTTATGGTTTAGGGTTTACGTTTAGGGTTTAGTATTTAGGTTTACAGTTTAGGTTATAGGTTTAAGGTTTAGGGTTTATGGTTTAGGGTTTAGGATTTAGGGTTTAGGATTGAGGGTTTATGGTTAATGGTTAGGGTTTAGTGTTTTGGGTTTAGGTTTTTCTATTTAGGATTCTAGTTTTAGGTTTAGGGTTTAGGGTTTAGGGTTTAGGGATTAGGTTTAGGGTTTAGGGTTTATGGTTTAGGGTTTAGGGTTTAAGGTGTAGTGGTTAGCGTTTAGGGTTTAGCGTGTAATGTTTTGGGCTTAATGTTTAGGGCTTAAGGTTTAGGATTTAGGGTTTAGGGTTTAGGGTTTAGGGTTAGGGTTTAGGGTTTAGGTTTTTTGGTTTAGGGTTCGAGTTTTATGTTTAGGGTTTAGTGGCTTAGTGTTTAATATTTAGTGTTTAGGGTTTAGGGTTTAGTGTGTAGTGTTTAGGCTTTAAGGTTTAAGGTTTAGTGCTTAGGGTTTAGGGTTTATTGTTAAGGGTATAGGGTTTTAAGTTTAAGGTTTAGGGTTTAGGGTTTAGCGTGTAGTGTTTAGGGTTTAAGGTTTACAGTTTAGAATTTAGGTCTTAAGGGTTAGGTTTTAGTGTTTAGAGTTTATGGTTAGGGGTTTAGGGTTTAGAGTTTCAGGGTTAGGTTTTAGAATTTAGGGTTTAGTGTTTAGGGTTTAGGGTTTAAGGTTTAGGGTTTAGGATTTAGGGTTTAGGATTATGGTTTAAGGGTAGGGCTTAGGATTTAGGGT